>JADWQK010002484.1:0-65912 GCA_017933935.1 Sesamia nonagrioides | reverse complement strand
GGGACATAGGGGAAGAGAAAGTAACTTTGTTTTATAGTATGTAGTAAAGTGGTAAATGGCACAGCAATACAATATTAGAAATTTTGAAGTTGAAGTTTGCCGGTTAATTTTTTTAATAAAAGCCCCAAAGCAGAGAGTATTTATATTCCTTGCTTTAAATGAATGCATCAACATTCAACCGGTAAGATATTTTTTAATATGCTGAGTAGTGCAGCAGTGTGTTTGTACCATTTTTAACAAATGAACCGCTAACCTATATTTTGACTGAGTTGTTTTGTTATTCCATGTCACGTCACACGGGAACGACGGGAACAACGGGAACGGGATAAAAAGTATCCTGTGTGATATGTCCTTCTCCCAGTTCTTATCTACCTCCCTACCAATTTTGAGCCATACTGGTTAAGCGGTTCTTGAGTTATAAATAGAGTAACTAACACAACTTTCATTTATATACATAGACTTCATTCAAATCGGACCAGCCCTTTAGGAAGAATTCAGTGACGTACACACGTACAGCAGATTTAGGAATATACCCATGGAAAGCATTGTCATCTACATTTGTAACAAAGATATCATACCTCTCTCTACCCCTAGAGCTCTTGTTTCAGTCTCTTAAAGTTAAATAAAAAATCTTAAATATTTATTTATTTCTATTTATTTTTTTCTCTTTTAGTTCATAAGTACAATTTTAGTTAATTAAAAAAAATGAAAATATTTTTTTTATTTTTTCCTCTTTTAGTTTTTATGTAGGTAGGTACAATTTTCTTTTTAAGTAACTACAAAAATTAAAAAAAAAAAAACTATAAACTTGTCTAAAACAAAACAAAAACTTGCGGTTGCCCGGGTTTGAACCGAGGAACACCAGCCATCGCGAGTAGACCATACCACTATCGCCTATGCCACAGCCGCTATGTCAAACCGCGCGAAATTAGCGCCCATATTATGCGTGAAATATTGCGAAAGAGAAAACTCGAAAATATGTGCTTCCCCAGAGATAAAACTGAGCTAGATCAATTTCTCGTCCCCGAAAACCCCCACATATTAAATTTCAGCGAAATCGTTAGGGCCGTTTCCGAAATCACATGCTTCTTCAAGCGATCAGCGCCATCTGCCGGGCTGATTTGTGAATCTAAACCATCCAGGTCGCCACTCAAACGCATACAGAAAAATTCATTAAAATCGGTCAAGCCGTTTAGGAGGAGTTCAATGACATATACACGTACAGCAGAATTATATATATAAAGATATGAAAGAAGACCAAATAAACGATGGATGGAATGTGTTAAAGATCATACAGTTGGAAAGGTGTTAAGGGTGGTATGGAAAGATGGTAAGGAATGTTGCGTCAAGCCCAAATTTAATTAGTATAAGGGCTGAGAGTGCTATGACGATGAATGTTGAATTGATGGTGGGTCGTGAGAAATTAGAAAGAACCTAATGTATGTACGTTGACAATTCAAATTCAAAATATTTTACTTCATACAAAGAGATCTAAGATAAAAATTTTAATGTCTTTGACTTCATATAATATGAGCAGTTATGAAACTTCAGGAGCTAGGTGCATGATTTTTATACTGATTGGAAAACTCCGTCACAATATGGAGACCAAACTTCCATAATATTATATCTAGTTCACTAAGATATTACAGACATAAAGTACATAACTAATTATATACATGTTCTACAGAAGCAAATGTGTTGATCCTGACTACAATACATAAACAAAGCTCATGAATCTCACAAATGCACCGATGACCTAATATTAACGATAACTCCGCAAATTGTGCTCGCAACAAACTGTGTCAAAGTTAACACTTTTGATATTTATAACTCCATCACAAAGTAGTTTTATAATCGTGCAGCCGCTCATCTGTGAGACGGCTTTAAGGTCAGATTTAAGTAAAACAATGTTCACACATGACGCACGTGAGTGGGTACCAGAACACATGGCCATACTTCAAGGTCGTGTCATGAAGAGTAAAACTATGCAAGAGCTATTTCGAAGAATTAACACAGATGACAAAGAGATGATGAAAATGTTTGTATGGTAGATTAGAGTGGATGCTGATGTAACTGTTGAAAAAGGTGATTTAATATTAACGCACAGTTTCTGAAATGCTTATGACAATGAGTCTGTTAACCTTTAAAGCAAAAACAATCTGCCAAGAATTAGCCAGCATAACAAGCAATCAGGCCAACCCCTCAGCATGATTTAGCTAGTCCTTTTGCGCTGGTGGTGTGTCTGATCCCGGATTTGGTTCCAAAGTCAGGAAACTTGGCGTTATCGCAAAGGTCCGGGGGTACATCACGCCAGGACAGCTTCTAATGTTATACAAAGCACAGGTGCGTTCGTGTGTAGAGTACTGCAGCCACATTTGAGCCGGTACTGCAAGATACCACCTGATTGGCCATGATTGGCGACCCAGATTTAGTTAAACACGGTCTCCAAAGCCTGGAGCACAGGCGAAGAGTAGCCAGCCAGTCGGTATTCTATAGGATGCATTTAGGAGAGTGTGCGAGGGAATTGCATGATTTAATTCCCCCATCTCCGTTCCATCATCGGACGACCCGCCGTACTGCGAGTTGCCACCATTACGTTATTGACACCACAACGATCTTGACAAAGCGTTTTGCCTCTTCTTTTATACCGCGTACATGGAGGGACTGGAACAGTTTGCCGGCAGCGGTGTTTCCGTCGGACTACAATTTAAGTGTCTTCAAGGCTAGAGTGAATAGGCTCTTAATAAACTAGCGTGCTTTACCATCAATAATTGCGTCACTGCTTACCATCAGGCGGGATTGTGGTCAAGCACTAGTTTCATCATCATCATCTCTGCGTTTATCCCGGTTGCATCCGCGGCTTTCGCGTTGGAGCCCAGGGTTCGCTTTCTTACTTAATTTCCTCCATTTCGCGCGATCTTTAGCATCCTGTGGTGTGAGATTGTTGGCACGCATGTCATCTCTTACGACATCAAGCCAGCACTTCTTTGGTCTACCCCGCTTATTCCGGCCCGGCGGAGGCACCATGGCAAGACATTTGTGACCCACGTAACATGGTTTTCGTAAGACATGACCGTACCAATGTAGGCGACCCTTCTGAAGACTGCCACGGATGCGGGAGTTCCTGATGCGGTCCTTCCGCGTAAGTCCACACATCCACCGTAGCATATTCATCTCCGTGACACGCAGCTCCTGTTTGTGTCGCTCAAGCACAGGCCACGCCTCACTGCCATACAGGAGAACAGGTCTAATGATGGTCTTATAGACCTGCCCCTTAAGCTTAATCGGCATTTTGGGGTCACAAATGACACCTGTCACCTCACGCCATTTTGCCCAAGCTGCGGAAACACGTACCTTGACGTCGCAATCAATGTCGCCGGACTCGTGGAGTACAGACCCCAAGTATTTAAACTGGTCTGTGCACTCGACTAGTTTATCCATACTAATATTATAAATGCGAAAGTAACTCTGTCTGTCTGTTACGCTTTCAAACTTAAACATCTCAATCGATTTTGATGAAATTTGGCACGGAAAATCTTTAGATCTTTTGACAAAAGTCTTTAACCAATGTGTGTTACTGGTGTTGACATATGGATCAGAAACGTGGTCCCTCACTATGTGTCTCTTAAGAAAGCTCAAGGTCGCACAGAGAGCTATGGGGAGGGCTATGCTAGGTGTTTCTATGCGTAATCGAATTAGGAATGAGGAGATCCGTAGAAGAACTAAAGTCGCCGACATAGCCCAGCGGATTAGCTCTCTGAAGTGGCAGTGGGCGGAGCACATAGCTCGTAGAGCCGATGGCCGATGGGGCAGAAAGGCTCTTGAATGGCGACCACGTACCGGCAAGCGTAGACTAGGTGGTCGGATGATCTGACCAAAATCGCAGGCCGCGTCCAACCGTTCTTTTTGGAAATCCTTGGGGGTGGCCTATGACCAGCAGCGGACTTCATGTGGCTGAGATGATGATGATGATGATGAATCTTTAGACCCTGAGAAAGGACATAGGCTACCATTTATCCCGGAAAAATTTGATGTTCCCGAGGGAAATCTAAAAAGCGCGATATAACCGATCTCCACGCGGGCGAAGCCGCGGGCGGAAAGCTAGTAATTTATAAAAAAAGCATTGGTGTTTGGAAGGTGTGCTGTAGTCCATCGTTCTTTGCAGATGAGTCAACAGGGTGCTGATATGAGAAAGTAAAAAGTTTTGTAATCTAAGTGAAACTTAGTTCCGAAGTAATGATTTTGTAGAACAGTTTAGAAGAACCGTTAGTAATCTCTAATAAGTAAAATAAAGATTTTTACATTAATACAAGGAATATTATAGTTTTGTAATCAGGTAATCACTTTTAATTTTAAATGCAAATGCTATTTGACTTCACTTTACCTGAAAAGCTGTAATAAAATAAATTTAACGCGAATTGTAACATTTACTGATGATTCTCATTTAAAATGTCTTTTTTTATACAACTTAAATGTTTTATAAATATTGGCAATACTAAATACTCATTCATACTCATACATCTATACATATAATAAAATCGTAGAGGTCGAATGTCTGTACAAATGAAAAAAATGCTTAAAACGAAGTCAGGGTGATGTAAATAAAAGGAAAATAAAATTTTTTTTTTTTTTAGAATTTCTTATTTCTCTGTCTGTTTGTCTGATTGTCTGTTTGCACGGGCTAATCTTCGAAACGGCTGAACGGATTTGAATGAAATTTTGCATGGTAATACCTAATATCACTGGTCAACATCTTAGATAATTTTAATTTTGGAATATTAAAGGGTTCCCGTGGGATGGTTAAAAAACCATTGTTGAAAATCACAAAATCACGGAAGAGTCCATGGCGTCATCTAGCGTCGAGTAAAAAAAGTTTAACATGCAGCGCTGTCTAGCGTCGAAAGGCATTGTTTTTGTAACTACGTTACCTATCTGTTTATATTTGAAAGTCATTCTGTGATAATTCCGATTATTTCGTAAATAACCACAAAGTGCATTTTCAAAAGAATATATATTTCTATCGGCGAATACTTTCACGGTTTGTTTCTTCACAATGCCTAGAAAAAGGTCAAATCTTTCTCAGTACTCGAGAGAAGCTAAAAGATCTAGGTTGTTTAGATCCCAAGAAAGTAACGATGATCATGAGGCAAGACTTACTGCGACTCGACACCGCCAGGCTACTGCTCGCGCTATGGAAAATCCTTCTCAGCGTGAAGCCCGACTAACAGCTGATCGGCAACGCCATTCTTTATCTAGAGTCCCAGAGACGTTTATTCAAAGAGAGTCCCGCTTAAGCTCACAACGCACACGCGCGTCTGCTTTTCGGTCGCAGGAAACCAGTCTATAAAGAGAGCTACGACTAACAGCCGATCGTGAACGTCATACGTTGTCGCGAGTCTCAGAGACGTTTACGGAAAGAGAGTCCCGCTTAAGCTCACAACGCACCCGCACGTCTGCTTCTCGGTCGCTGGAAACCAACGTAGAAAGAGAGCAACGACTAACAGCCGATCGTGAACGTCATGCGTTGTCGCGAGTCTCAGAAACGAGTCAAGAACGAGAGGTACGTCTAACAGCTGATCGCGAGCGCCATACATTATCTTATGCCTCACAAACTTTTACCCAACGTGAGGAACGCTTAAGTAACGCTCGATATCGTCAAAATATTATTAGTGCTTTAGAAAGGGATGATCAACACCAGCAAAGATTAGAATTGGCCAGGGAAAACTATGAGCTTATGCGCCAGGATCGTGAGGATTCGTTACTAAGAGAAAGAGAGAGAATACATGAAATAAGACAGCATGAATCAAAAGAACAACGTCAAGCACGCTTGGAGTCCGATCGACTTCGACACTTACTCAACAGAAGGTCGGTTTCATCTGAAGAGTTTGACCTTGATTCTGACGAACAGTACCCCTGGACAGAAAAAGAAAAAAGTGGGTTTACATACTCACCCAGAATTGATTATGCTTCTTTTTCATTTGTGGGTGGAATGATTTTAAAATGTGATTTTTGTGAAGCTCTTAGATGTCAAAAAGAAACCAGCGGAATGTGTTGTGCGAGTGGAAAAGTACATATTTCATTGTTTCTAGAGCCGCCAGAACTTTTAAAAGCGCTGCTAAATGGAGATCATCCACAATCTAAACACTTCTTGGAAAATATTCGTTCATATAATAATGCATTCCAGATGACATCGTTTGGTGCAAAGAAAATAACGGAAGGGCCATTTATGCCCACCTTTAAGGTTCAGGGGCAGATTTACCACCTAATAGGTTCTTTACTGCCTGAAAACGAACCCAAGTTTCTTCAAATATATTTCATATCTGATTATAATGAACAGGCAAATATAAGAAACCAAATTTTTCCACAACTTAACAATAATTTGATTTGCCTGCTTCAAAATTTGCTGCATGAAATCAACCCGTATGTGCATAGTTTTAAAGCTGCATTGGAGTCTGTTCCGCAAGGGCAAAACGATGATTTTAAATTTGTTATAAGCGCAGACAAACGACCGATTGATGGACATCCAGGTAGATACAATGCCCCTGTCGCAAATGAAGTTGCAGCTGTTTTAGTGGACCAAGAATGCGAGCGGCGTGATATCGTGCTACGTACTCGAGACGACCACCTGCACCGTATTTGTGAAACCCATCGGTCTTACGATGCATTACAATACCCCTTGATTTATTGTCACGGGGAAGACGGATACAACTTTGGATTGCATCAAGTTAACCCTATAACGAGATTACCTAACTTAACAAAAAAATTTCAGCACAACAATTCTACGCTTACCTGCTGCAAATACGACAAAACCGCTTTGCTCACTTGCAAAGATTTCGTGGGCTGTTCAGCCAATTCATTGTAGATATGTACGCTAAAATTGAGACAGAACGCTTAGTATATATACGCACTAACCAAAGACGCTTACGTGCTGAAGAGTATGTGCACCTAAGAGATGCTATGCAAAACGACAGTGGTACTGAAAATCTGGGGCGATTAGTAATTCTCCCATCCAGTTTTACAGGCGGGCCCCGTTACATGCACGAACGTACGCAGGACGCGTTCTGTTATGTCCGAAAATATGGCCAACCTGACCTTTTTATTACATTCACGATGAATCCAAAATGGACAGAAATAACAGAGAAACTCTTTGAAAATCAAGAGTCGTATGATCGTCATGACATAATAGCAAGGGTTTTCCATTTAAAGCTCAAGTTGATGATAAACCTGCTCACTAAACAAAATGTATTTGGATCGGCTCTGTGCTATATGTATAGCGTAGAATGGCAAAAGCGTGGTTTGCCTCACGCACATATTTTGCTATGGCTAGAGGAGAAAATTCGTCCTAACGATGTCGACAAATTGATAAATGCTGAATTTCCGGATCGTAACCAGGATCCTGTATTGTATGACATCATAAAAACACACATGGTGCACGGACCGTGCGGGGCAATGAATAGAAACTCTCCGTGCATGAAAGACGGTCGCTGTTCTAAGAGATATCCTAAAGCACTGACAGAGCACACGATAACGGGTGAAGACGGCTATCCATCTTACCGCCGACGGTCACCCGAGCATGGTGGGTTTACGGCTACAATAAGATCAAATGGACATGAAGTAGTTATCGATAATAGATGGGTCGTGCCCTATTCACCCGTACTCAGCAAAACGTTTCAAGGACATATCAATGTAGAAATGTGCAATAGCGTTAAATCTATTAAATATATATGCAAATATGTAAATAAAGGCAGTGACCAGGTCACGTTTGCTTTTAGACATATTGAAAATGACGAAATAACTAGATTTCAGGCAGGCAGATATATTAGCTCTTCCGAGGCGGTATGGCGCATTTTGAGTTTTCCAATTCATGAAAGATCGCCACCAGTCCACCACACATCTAGATATTCATCTCGAGGGGGGACAAAGAATATATTTCAACCCTGATAATGTTGCAGAACGGTTAGAAACCCCAAGACAAACTACTTTGCTGGCATTCTTTCGGCTTTGTGAAATCGACGAATTCGCCAAAACTCTACTGTACGAGGAAGTTCCGTCGTATTACACCTATAATAAGCAACAAGGCGTTTTCAACCGAAGAAGGCGTGGCAGAGCTGTAGATGGTATTCCCGGTATATATAAAGAACACGCCATAGGTAGAGTGTACACGGTCCACCCAAATAATGCAGAGTGCTTCTATATGCGCCTGCTTTTGCATAAAGTGCGGGGGCCTACTTTATTTGCCGACCTTCGAACGGTCAATGGTGTCCAATATCCTACCTATCGAGATGCTTGCCGAGCCCGAAATTTACTCGAAGATGACCAGCATTGGGATGACGCCCTAGCCGATGCATGCATCAGTGATTGTCCACACCGCTTGCGTCATTTATTTGCTGTATTACTGGTATTTTGTGGTGTTTCAAATGCTGAGCAATTGTGGCAAAAATATCAAGATAGACTAGGGGAAGACTTTTTTAGGAATATAAGGCAAAATATTGACGGTGACCTTAACCACAGATTACGAGATATTGCTATCAATCAATGCTTAGTAGCTGTACAAGATTTAGTTACATCTATGGGTGGTGATTCTCTCCCTCAGTATGGTTTGCCAGCGCCGACCATAGAAGGGGAACGTATTAATAGAGAATACGCTGCAGAAATAAATTATGATCCAGCTGAATTAGCTGAAACGTTACGAACCGGAGTCCACAGTCTTACTGAAGAACAGCGCACTATATTTGACCGAGTATGTCACAGTGCTGAGAATGCTACAGGAGAAATTATATTTCTAGATGCACCTGGTGGGACGGGAAAAACCTTTCTCACTAAAATAATATTGGCACAATTACGAGCACAAGCCAAAATAGCTCTTGCTGTAGCGTCGTCTGGAATAGCAGCCACTTTGCTACCCGGCGGTAAAACTGCTCATACAATGTTTAAAATCCCCATAGATTTGGACATAAGTGATCATCCTGTATGTGGTATCTCTAGAAGCAGTGATAAAGCGAAAGTTTTACGCGATTGCTGTTTAATTATCTGGGACGAGTGCACTATGGCACACCGAAAAGCTGTAGAAGCAGTTGATAGAACTCTCAGAGATATCCGTCAAAATGACCAACCTATGGGTGGCGTAGCGATGCTGTTTTGTGGGGATTTTAAACAAACGCTGCCAGTAGTACCACGAGGAACAAAAGCCGACGAGTTAAGAGCATGCTTAAAGAGCTCAAGTCTTTGGCGACACATCACAAGGATGCACTTGACGGTGAACATGAGGGCGCAAACAGGAGGTAACACAAACGCTCAGGAATTTTCTGATTTGTTGCTGAAAATTGGCGAAGGAACATATCCGGAAGAAGAAGGGGAAATTGTATTATCTGAAAATCTCTGCCACACTGTTAATTCAATTGAAGAACTTATTTCCTCCGTATATGGTGAAGCAAATCAAATAACAAGTCATGAGAACTTATGGCTTTGCGAAAGAGCAATTTTGACTCCGCGAAATGACCAAGCAGTAAGAATCAACTTGGATATACTCAACCATGCTGAAGGAGAAGTAGTAGAGTATACTTCTATCAATAGAGTAATGGAGCAAGATGACGCTACCAATTATCCCGTTGAATTTCTTAATTCTCTGAGCGCTCCCGGACTTCCAGCTCACAACATTACTTTAAAAATTGGCGTCCCAATTATTTTGTTAAGAAATCTAAGTCCCCCAAAATTATGCAACGGGACAAGACTGAAAGTTATTTCTCTGCAGCGTAACATTATAGAAGCGGAGATTTGGTCGGGATGTGGCGCCGGTCAAAGAGTCTTTATACCACGAATTCCACTGATTCCCAATAATTACCCTTTCAATTTCAAACGCGTACAGTTCCCAGTGAGCTTATGTTACGCTATGACCATAAACAAAGCCCAAGGCCAGACGCTGCGTGTTGCCGGCGTAGATCTCAGCGTCGGCTGTTTCTCACACGGCCAGCTCTATGTGGCTTTCTCCCGTGTGAGTCAACCAAACAAACTATTTGTTTACGTTCCAAACCAGACCACATCGAATATTGTTTATAAAGAGGCATTATAGTTATAAATAGTAGTACTAGCTAGACAATATTTTCTGTTATATTTTACTACCATAAAAAATAAAATATAATACAACTTAAGTACTCTAATTTTTATCCCGCTGTGATATTACTTGTAGTCCACGCGTGCGAAGCCGCGGGCAGCAGCTAGTCGAAATAATAAAATTACACTTCACAATCTAAACCTAACCACTCTAGTATACTAATATTGTAACGAAAGTTATTTTTTTAGGGTTCCGTATCTAAAATGTAAACCGGAACCCTGTTCATGAGACTTCACTGTCCGTCCGTCCGTCCGTCTGTCACCAGGCTGTATCTCATAAACCGTAATAGCTAGACAGTTGAAAATTTCAGAGATTATGTATTTCTTTTGCCACTATAACAACACATACTAAAAATAAAAAAAAACAGCAAACATGATTTTTGCCGTTTTAAAGATAATGGTACGGCACCCTTCGTGCGCGAGTCCGACTCGCACTTGGTCGGCTTTTTTGTTGTTTGTAAGTTTCTTTGTATTTTATCACTTGACTTGAACTTGATAGCCCAATTTTTGAAGAAAGTCTGTTTAATAACAGGCTACGATTCTTTATAGCATAGGAAAAGGTCAGGAAAGAGTACGGGAGAGTGATGGGATGCTGTGTACGTATGTGATCTGTGAATGAGATCGAGGTCGAAACACGCGGAAGAAATCGTGGGCTGAAGTAAGTATATCACAATAGCGCGAAGAAGAATGTCTGCTGCAATATTTTTATTGTACAAAGTGTAGAGCAGAAAATTTATTCGAAATTATAGTTGTATGTTCTTCTTGTTCATGCTTGTTAGTTTAATGTACATAATTATGTGTTAAGTTTTTATTCAAGAACAAAGGTGATACCGTATTTAGTGACTTATTTGTAATTAATGTTAAGTATTCCTCCACAAAAAATAAATTCAGCTTTATATTTGGTTAACAACGCTTTACAGCAGTGTCATGACCATCAAACATTTGACCAAACTAACGACGCCTACGCAGACCATATCGAGTGTGGTCAAACAGACTGGCCATTAACATAGAGGAGTTGTATCGGCGAGGAAATCAAAGGCAGCGATCAATCTCGCGTCAAACTAATAACACGTATGAATAGCATGTTAAATGTGAGTAATTGTTGTCTATCAACACAATCATGTAACAAACAGGAGTATGTATTGTCCAATATGTTGGGCTGGGCTCAGTTTTGTTTTGATTTTGAGCAGGGAAAACATAAACCCCGTTATGCTCGGAGTTAGACGTATAAAATCAGGAATGAAGTTATTCAGAAAAGATCTGGAGTAACCGACAATCTGAAATAGCTTGCAGAGAAAGCAAAATATAGTGTCCGTAGGTTGGCCAAGTTAGATGAAGAATCTACATACGTCAGGTGGAGCAGGTTAGTGTAGAATGGAGACACGTATCGGTAAGCGTAGTTTGGGATGCTCCGCCAGACCTACTTAGTCAGGACATAAGTATTGTCACATAGTAAAAACTTATTTTGTTAGTATGCTGGCCACAAAAACGTTTATGGAATTCAAATTTAGAATTGTTCATGAAAATAAAAATGTGTACTCTTTAGAATATTATTAATTTTTGATATGGAGTGCCGTGTTGCAGTTCCGATTACGCGTCAATTATAATTTTTAACATACTAAAAATTTTATACATGCGTAGATGACAGGTCAAGAATTGCTCGCCCTCGCTCGGTTAGGACACCAGCAGTGATAAAACCTGCGAATTCAAAGAAATCCTAAATGTAAGCAGATATTGTTGGAGAGCTTCAGATGGGGTTAAGAAAGCTTCAGGCATATCGAAGAAAAACAGGAAATCGGTTGAACGTTCGTTTAATGGGCTTGAAACTGTCGAGAAGAGATGTCGCGTTTTGTTGAAGCGGTACGCAGAAAAACAAATTTCAGGAATTTCTTCTCTTATTAAAAACAAACATAATGTTAAGGCGTACGAAGCGTAGTGAAGAAGCGAGTAACCGTACTCCACGTGTCCAACGAGGTCATTTACAATCCTGGCTCATGTTATGGTTGGGAGTTTCTTATTGGGGCTTAACTGTGTACATTTTTGTGAGAAAGGCGTTAAAACAAATGCAGTTGTGTATCAAAATACAGTCCTGACGAACCTAGTGGAATCTGTTTCTAATACTATGTTCAATAACAGGCACTGGGTATCCCAGCAAGATTCGACGCCAGCTCATAAAACGAAGAGCGCACAAGACTGGCTGGCGGCGTGTGAAATGGACTTCACCCGGCACAAAGATTGGCCTTCCTCCAGTCCAGACTTGAGTCCGTTAAAGCACCCTTGATTAAAACTCATAATACGCACGCTCCTAAGCACGTTTAATGGCTTCTCCCTAAGTTCTTATAGGTTAAAAGTTAAAGTTGAGGTGTTCCCCAAGGGTTTATCATATGGCCTCTCGTGTATATACTATATCTACTTAAGCTCGAGTGCCTTTAAGACGATTTTACTCTTCTTGGTAGCCTCAAGATAGGTGTAGTAGGACATTAACATAACTATCAGGTGGTCCAATTGGTAACCGATCGTGCACACGAGAATAAATACTATGTCACAAATATTTTATGTGATGCTTTGCATTTTACATACGAACAAGATGCAAAGTTAGTACTAAGTAACTAGTTTCGAACCGACTTGCAATAATAATGTATGTTTGTGGACTTAAGGCGACGTTGAGTTGTTTGAACATATCCGTATAATTCACTGGCTACTGTTGGCTGTTGAACGAATAAAATTGACGGCTCGAATAATGCATTGGTTGTGCGTGCAACTTCTGTAGGTTCAAGTCTTAGTTTAGAAGCACTTTCTGATGACTTTGCGCATGTGTGAGGGGACTTATTATTTTTATCATGGAAATATCTGCAAATGAGTTTTCTTATTACAAAACGATCATGAATTGCCTTATTATAAAACGAGTTGATAGCTTAAAACTAGGATCTACAGATAAACCTTGTTTTAAAATAAGGTTGTAAATGCTTCTTATAGCTGGTAGAAATCAGACATACCACTCAGAATTTCTCAGATAAAATGATTTTCATTTACATGAATTACATAAATTTTAACTTATTAGCAAATGCGATGATTTAAGTTAGTTTCCAAAATGTAACATTCCTAATAAGACATCTCTGTTTGATGTAACTCACTGCTTGTGACCTACGATACACTCTTTTCTAAACCTCTTTGCAGTTTCATTAGTCATCGTTATTTGTATGCTAGAAATCTGTTCGTAAACGGACATAGGATTTTATTATAGCTATTAGAATTATAAAGCATTTGTTAATAGCGACTATGTTGTGGATAAATTAGTTGCAGTTTTGAGTTTATTTTGTATTTAAAACAATTGCATTGTTGAAGGAAAACCAGATTTCACCTTGAATTGTAGCCATGCACTGGAAGTAAACGCTTGAAACTTTTCAAAGAGCTTTTGGATGTCATCATCACCATCATCATTGTTTGAGACGGAAGACGTCAGCTGGTGTACTACAGGCATCACTCAAATGTCGTCACATCGATCGACTTTTTAGCACTACATTGGGTACTTACATACTTTACCCACAACGATTAAAAAGAATCCAACACAGCATAAACAATTAAAATAATCAGGAATACATATCACCGGCCATTAACCACAAATTCATTTAAACCTTTATGTAAATTAAGGCTATTTAATGAACAGTGGGGTATCATAGGAGCACTCGAGTGCACGATTAGTTGGCGCCGGTAAACAAAATTGAGGGGATATAAGTTAGAGTAATGACCTAATTTATCAGGTCAGTTTTGTAATTTCTGGTTACCAGGTTTAAAGGGAAACAGAAAGCTTTTTCGTCTCAGGTAAATTTTCTCTTTAATTGATTCTAGAGTCCATGCGAATGATTTTTGTACACACGCAAAACAGAGCATTCCTATAGCAGTTACACTAGTGCTAAAAAGGAATAAAAAGTTAAATATGCATTTGTGTATATAGCTTCCGGCAGAATTGCAGCTATTATGAGCTTTTGATATATGGAAAGGAAAATTTAATACTATTTATTATAAGAATGTATAGTAAAATAATCCTATATTGATGAACTTAACGATCGTCAAAATATGAAAACACTTTTTAATTTCACGAATTGCCTTAATTATTACTAGTTTAGTGGTTTGAATAACTATTAAATGTTACCATTATGTGATGTGATAATACAATAGTTATTATTGAATGCTCCACTTATATACATCGTTTCAATTTATTACAGTTTTATCTTTACCTTATCATTATTATGATTTATGACTCAGCTATTATAAACCATGGAAAACTCGTGTCGCGTAAGTCCCTACAGAGCTTTGAGGGGAAAAACTTTCGAGTTCTGATAAACCTCGAACCAGAAATTCATTAAGTATACAAATTAAAAATACTCACAGTATAGCAACCAATATTTTGGTAAAGACAACACTAATAGCGTAACGGAAGCACACAGATCTAAGTAGTTGGGCAAACGTGCGCGTGCGCGCATTGTATGGTCGATGATAAAGCTCGCAATTTTAGTTGTCAGTCGGGAGCGTGCCGTGGATCGAGTCGGTTCTCCCTTTCGGTCGGCGCGGGAACCGTGCGCGTTTATCATCCATCCGGTCGTATCATCATCTACACACGAACCACTCTTGAACATCGAACAGTATTCTGGTTGCCCTCCACAGAGGAATCCAGTGGCATGGTAATTTGTGATAATAATTCCATCAGGATAATGTTGATTTAAATTTGTTACGGACGAATCCTGGGTGTTTGCCGCCTATTGTCTCTTGAATAGAGCTAGAGATTGGTATTGTATTACGTAATGTGTATTAAAAAATATTATATTTTTTATATCTATTTTTTGATAATTTTTAATTAATTTTTGTTCGGCCTGATAATTTTTAAAGCATGTGATTTCAACTTCAACATAACTTTTCGAATTATAAATTAATTTTATTACACTTAGCTGATTTTTTTTGTCTTAACTTATTAAATATTTATCCAAGTAGGTAATCTAAAAGCCCTCAGCTTCTCGCGGAGAGAACGACATCAATCTTTGTTGAACATTTAACTCAGTTACAATGACTTTCGTAGTTCCAATAAAATTTTGCCACTACAGTTGGTGTGATGCCTACATCCTCAGTTAATAGGGCCAGGGTTAAACGTTGGTCAGCGATGAGTCCCTTATCAGAATAGGAACCGGCCGAAGGCTAGCCGATTTGCGCAATCGGCGGGAGCATATCACGCGCGACACTAAATTCACTTGTGTGGGAATATCGCTCTGCATTCAACTGTCATATTTATATGCTTCAGTTTCTGTTTGTTTTGTACAAAGTACAGCTTTTGATAACTTTACGCCTGTTGTATGGAAATCTACCAGGTGATATTGATTCCTGACTAATGTCCTTCCAAAATAGTTGTTACCTCTATAGTATAATATGTAAGCTTCTTTGTAGCTCCTTACAAATTCTGTCCAAGGAACTTTTAGCCACCTCTTTAGTCTGAATGGTTTGTAAGTTATTTTAAAGTCCTTCAGGCCAGATAATTGCTAAATATTGAAAAGGTTATAGTTTTTTTCAACCCAAGTGTAGTACTATTCGATCATAGTAACCAATTATTCAAATTAGAAAGTCCTTCGAAAGTCGAAGTTCGAATGAATAAGAAATATTTCCATTTATAGGAATGTCCTATTAAGTTCTCATGCTAACTCAGTTTTGGTGATCATAGAATGATGTTATCCACGCACACGTGCTTACAATCTGATGTTGGATTTCAAGCCGTTTACGTGTTGTAATGTCAATGTAAATTTACACCTCAATATTCTGCATTATACAGTATGATCCGACACGTTTAGCTCTAATGATTGTCATTTGCATAGCATCTCCGAGGGTCTTAGGACCGGTCGGCATTGGCCCTACATTTAACAGCTAATTCCCCATTGTGTTCGCGATTTTACAACCCGTCGTTGTGAATTACAACTAGTACTTATCTGTCAGTTTAAACGGTATTGTCGCCAAGATAAAACGTTACGAGTTCTGTACTTATGTTATGTCATCATCAATTTGTTCATTCTGGATTTATGCATTACCTAAAGGCCTACTCAAATACCCTTTCTTTAGTATTGTTCGTCGAATCGTTGATTTCCTTTAGTTTTGAGTTGAGCTGCACGATTGCTGACAAATGCGTGCATAGAAAGACCCACACATGTTGAGTGGACCCGTCTAGTCGGGGTCCACTCAACCAGTGTAGTCCTTTCTCCAAAAGACCATCTCAGACATCGATTCCACATGGTCGTCATAATTATGATCAGACCAAGATTATATCCAGATTTTTTTTAAAAACTGTGGTCTCCTAGTTTGTTTTGGGTTTTCTTTTGGAACTTATCTGGCAAAATAAAAACATTGCAAAAGTTTTTGTAAAAGTACAAACCTGCCGTCGTTTACCGATGGGGTAAACGAGTCCTCGAGTGGAGACCGCGTCTCGGCAAACGTAGCGTAGGACGCCCTTGGGCGAGATGGAGCGACGACATCAAAAAGGTGGCTGGTAGTGGCTGGCGGAGAACTGCTCAGGATCGAGCTTGTTGGCGTGCCATGAAGGAGGCCTATGTCCAGCAGTGGACGAGTAGAGGCTGATATAGTAGGCGTATGAAGTAGGGATGGTGATGATGATGATGATGACAAACCTACCTAGGTAAAATAAATCATCATTAGTCTTTATATTATTGATTAATAATATAAAGACAATTAATAATGCACACACACACATTAATAATGTCATTAAAAAGCAATGAAAATGGTCGGTTTTATCGGCAGAGTTGGCAAGGAGTTTAGGGGAACCTTGGCACTGAAAGTGCTCTTTAACGCATTTGTGCGCAGCCTCTTAGAATACGCATCTCCCGCTTGGAGTCCGACCTATAATACTTATATAGACCGTATCGAACGCGTTCAGAAAAAAATGACGAGGTACTTACGATTTAAAGATCACAAATGCCCATTTAGAGCCGATTACTCAGAACGGCTAAAATACTTTCATTTAGCCTCGTTGAAACAACGCAGAGCTCTAAATGATTTGACAACTCTATATAATTGTAAACGGACTAACATCAACCCCAGATCTCCTTAGCAGAGTAAACATAAATGTGCCTCGTCATTCACATCCCCGGTCCAAGCGCTCCTCTGAGACATTTGCCACTAAGCCGTGTCGCACAAATCTGGGCCACTATGCTCCCTTAAACAGAATGTTGACCTCCTACAACAGAGCTTGTTCGATCGACAGAAGCATCGACATTTTCTTTGATACCCTGCCAATGTTCAAATCTAAAATTAAAAGAATTGTCCTGTAATCAGCTGCCTACATTAACCGCCACTTTGATAAAAAGATTGTCCACCAAAAACCATATAAGTACCAAAACTGCAATTTTTAACATTCGTATTATTTGATTTTATTTTATTTATAAATTGTAATTCAATGTTATTTAATTTTAATTTTAGTTTGTCATTTAATTTTAATATATGTTATATTGAATGGAATTGTTGATAGTTAAGATCTTCTATTGTGAATGTTGTGCATACCTATAAGTGATGTATTTACACAAAACTGAAGACCTGTGATTGCTTTTTATACCAATATTATTGTAAATATGTCATTGGTGTGCCATAATTAAATAAATAAATAAATATTGTCTGAAGGTAAATTTATATACAAAGGTTGTGGAATCTCTCGTGTTTTGCAATAGCTAACAAGAATCTGTTACATGAAAGTTTCAGCCTACCTAATGTAAAAAATACTACAACCAAAAACATTTGTTCGTTGAAATTGCATCTTGCCATAGATTTATTAATACCTTGGTTTCGGATATACGAGTATGTCAAGATATTGATTTAGGTTTCATTTTCTTCCATATTTTTTGTAAGGTCAAGCATTTAAGTGAAGTCTTAATTCTTTTCAATAAGTGTAACCCACATGAGAATTGTCTGCACAGCTGCGCTGCAACACTTTGACACAGTTTTAACATATGCCTTTGTCGGTTTTGTTTGTTTTTTGAATACTCCCGTTATAAGACGCGTTTTTGTTCATCAGTTGGTCAGATTTCGAAGCACATGTACGGATTTGTTATTTTCTAATGTGGATCAAAGTTGCTGTGAACTTATACGGCGGGAGATGATGTCATCTTGCTAAAGTTACTTTAAACTAAATGAGAGGTAGCAGTGAAGTAGCGTACTTGACTTTCAATAGAATTGTTAGTCCCAAATACTATTAAATGAATGAAATTTGAAAAGACAGGCGTTATTTAAAAATAATATTTAATTTCCTCGAAATTGTATTTCATTCAATCCAATTACTTGTGAATTTTTTTTCAAACCTATCTTATCTTCCAAATTATTACATAGATCAACACGCCATTTTTTCATGGAATTCTGGAACTGTATACTGTACTGTACTTCAGGTAACTCCTACAAGAGATTGTAATAATTATTTGAACAAACATTTTTAATCCATACTATATAATATATTTAATATAATCCATACTAATATTATAAATGCGAAAGTAACTCTGTCTGTCTGTCTGTTTGTCTGTCTGTTACGCTTTCCCGCTTAAACCTCTCAACCGATTTTGATGAAATTTGGCACAGACAATCTTTAGACCCTGAGAATGGACATATGCTACCTTTTATCCCTGAAAAAAATTGAAATTACCGACGGCAATCTAAAAAGCGCGATATAACCGAACTCCACGCGGGCGAAGCCGCGGCCGAAGCCGCGGGCGGAAACCTAGTAGAAAATAAATTAGATATATGCAAAAGAATTCTCTAATCAGAATTTAGAAAATTATGTGTGGATTAATGGACTTTTTTTTGTTGGGTTGCGAAATCATCAAATTACTGTCAGACATGTCAGACTTTTACTGAATAAAACCCACCCGTGTTTCTTAATTTGCCTGTGCGTTTCGCTTGCTAAACCAACCTGCAAACCTGACCCAGGAGGCATCGGTCTTCGTGGACCCCGTCAAGATGTGCTGACATCTCTTTGAGGCACGCGTGAAACACGACGTGCCGTCGACTCGGTCCTGGTCCTTACGGGCGGCGTGCTGCCCACTGCTCACGGCCGCAGGCCCGCGCCTACGGTGGCTGGGAGTTCGGTGTCGTCTCTAAACCAGGGCGTCTCCTGCGGCGGCTAGTGGCGTGAGGGCGCTGGGATTTCCGCTGTCTCACGCCCTCCGCCTCCTCCTTTGCTAGCATCACTGCTTTGCAGAAGGAGGTGACGGCCTGCCATGCGCTCTCGCTCCGGACCATGGCCTGGACCAGGGTCGGACGCGAGAGATCGCCGCCGATCGCCGCAACGAGAACACGGCGGTGCTCTACCCAAGTCGGGCAGACCTCCACCGTGTCCTCAGGGCGATCCACACAATGGTGACACTCTGGCGTTTCCTCCCACCTAGTACGGAACAGGAACCTCCCGAAACAACCGTGTCCGGTGAGTACCTGCGTCAGGCGGAAGGTGAGGGCGCCGTGGCGCCTTTCTAGCCACTCCTTAAAGAGCAGTCTTACCGCCGCTATTGTGGCGTGCCCAGCACTGGGTTGCGACAATCGCACTCTCCATGTCGCCATGAGATCCCGCCGGAGCTCTGTCTGCCGTACCGCGATTTCTCCGCCTAAAATTTGAACAAAGCAGAATTCAAAAAATTAAGATTAGAAAGTTCTTATTCAGATTAAATATTCTACTATTGTATCAGTACCTACCAATATATTTTCTCGGTTGCAAACATAATAATTGTTTTGTATTTGCATTATTCTTTAGGTATCTAATAACCTAATGATGAAGACGTGTGAGTGTTGATGGGAAAACCAAATCTTCCTACTTTTCGCCTCTTAGGACCAAAGCTTCCTCAAGTGGTCTCTCGAGTGTGTTCTCGCCTTTAGAGTCAATTAAGTGCGATAGATTACAAACTGAATCTGCATGTAGACAGGCGTGCCAACATCACGCATTATTTGCGCCGTTACATGTCCATGCGCTGAAACGAATGTCTTTATTAGTGTTTATGATATCCTTTACATACTGTATGTATTATTTTTGATTATTCTCTTATCTCGAACGTCTCCGAAAATATTTATGTATAAGGAAACCTGGACTTAGATATTTAGACTAATAATGTTATAAAGAGGAAAAGTTAGTGACTGTGGCTCTCTGGATAGGATAGGATCTCTGGCACTACTGAATGAATTTTGAAATTTCTCTTGCCAAAAGAAAGTCACGTTATTTGTAACGTGAATGAAAATAATTTTTCGTGTTATGTATTCCAATTTATCACAAGCAAAAATGTTAATATTTATATATATCTCCAAATCTAAAATCGTCAACTCGTTTTAAGCAATAAAAGCTGTGTTTTTTTTATATATACTAGCGCTTGACTGCAATCCCGCCTGGTGAAAGTGATGCAATCGTTGATGGTAAGGCGTGCTAGTTTATTAACCCTATTCACTCAAAAGAACTGAGTAAATAGGAAGGAAGACGGCATTTGAGCGCGGTGATGCAATGTTAAACCCAACAATACGACCAACGATGCTGCGCCAGAGGGAGATTGATCTGGAGGCCCTCCACAACCAAACTCCCAACACAACAACATTTCGTGCATCGTACCCGGCACGTACATCGCAACACAACTGCTCAGACCCGTCCTCCGTACGGCTTCACCAGATATCATACACGACGAATCGCTTGGCGGCATGACTTTGTCTAGTGGGTGGTAACTTATGCCGGCGGCTGATGTTGAGGCCTACCACCGAGAGACTGTGTATAAATGGAGATCTTTTGTCTTTTTCTAGGACAGTAATAATTTGTAAAAATCTTTTAGCGCGATCTAGATTATCTACTAAAGATAACCACATTCTTCTTAAAGTTCCGTTAGAGTCAGTTAGCGATTGTATACAAAAACATGATTTATTCACAATCTTTGTAGGTATGTGTAGATTTTTCCTTAAGCACCTTCATATATTGACACAACAACACATTTATTTCCAAACAAGCTCTGGAGAGTAATCTCCATTTCGCGAGTGCCTCACTAAGTGGCTCTTTGATCGTCCTGAAACGTACACCGGCGCCTGCACTTCCTAGTCGACGCATGAATGGCCTCCTTATGATCTAAATAGGCTGTTTTGTAATGTGGAGTCATTGCTCACAAGTTACATGGCTGTTAGAGAGTTCGCATCAGTGCGATGATAATGTTTAGATAATGGCATATTAATTTTGTTTATGAATTTTACGTCTTAAATCTGTAGACTTATTAACTTCTAAGATTGTTTGTTATACGTTATTTATCGTTAAACGCTTTATGAGTTGCCTAATTAGAACATCAAATATTAGTAAGTAATTTACTATGATAGGTTTCATAATTGCTAATTATGTCGTCATCTGCGTATGAATTATTGTCTGTGAGCATCTCATCTTATATTATGCTCTGACTTATTGTTTGTGCAATTTCAGGTCTTATTAATCGCCGGACATTTTCCTATTTTGTTTAGTCAGTATATGAATAGAACAACATGTTCGCATCATAGCATATCGCATGATCGATATTGAACACGCCGTTCAAGTGAAACCGTACAAAATAATCTCTACAAAACTTAATTGAGGCTAATTCATACGTTATATAGGTTATACTATCTATTATTATTTTCTGTTGCCAAACAGTTGTTTTCATTGTTTTTATATACATAATTTTAGACAGGACCAAAGGACCAGTTTTTTGCATTTAAAGGAATGGAATTTGGTTCCTCGTTCTGAGATATGACTATGTCGCAGTTAATTTATAATGTATGTCATCACTATGACTAGACATTGTTTTCCCAAAATACAGGTTCTAGCTTAGTTTGGGAATCAATATCAGCATGTGTTGTACTATACATTTCAATTGTTACCCGCTTTAGCCTGTAAAGTTGTGAATGTATCTGGCATCAATATTTTTATTTTATTTTAATTTATTTATTTAATTGGTTAAAATTGGCCATTTAGTTAACCACCTAGGGTTTTAACTTTGATTAGTTTAGTGGTTTAGTTAGAAAGATATTCAATAAATTAGTATTATACAGATATTCAAAAAGTTAGAACTGTGCTTGCAAAGGTCAGGCGGTTGAGTAAACGGCTGCTTTCACCAGTTAGCTTCGACAACTAAATATATCGTCGGCTATTGTTAATACTATTTCGTCAAATCCATACTATATATCCATACTACTATTATAAATGCGAAAGTAACTCTGTCTGTCTGTCTGTTACGCTTTCCCGCTTAAACCTCTCAACCGATTTTGATGAAATTTGGCACAGACAATCTGTAAAGCCTGAAAAAGGACATGGGCTACCTTTTATACCGGAAAAATTTGATGTTCCCGAGGGAAATCTAAAAAGCGCGATATAACCGAACTCCACGCGGGCGAAGCCGAGGGCGGAAAGCTAGTCCATACTAATATTGTAAATGCGAAAGTAACTCTGTCTGTCTGTTACGCTTTTCCGCTTAAACCTTTCAACCGATTTTGATGAAATGGCATAGACAATCTTTAGACCCTGAGAAAGAACATAGGCTACCTTTTATTGAAAACAAAATGATATTGCCGAAGGAAATATAAAAAGCGTGATATAACCGAATTCGCGAAGCCGTGGGCGGAAAGCTAGTAGTTATAATTTCATTTGTATAATGACTGAGCAATATCTCTGTTAATCGAATGCCAATTGTAACCTCTATGTTTTCATGCGGGCCAGTACTTGCGGAGTGACAGGTGAATTAAAACCGATTTACTTACGTATTTCGTTTTGATTGAGGTTAAAAAAATATTTATATTGTCTTTTGTTGTTTGTGATAAGAGAAAAAGTTTTATCCGAAACTATGCAGTATAGAACGTATAAAATAGTATCCGGAATTTGGAGCCGAGTGTTTTTTACGGAAACTTTCGGAGATTGGCATTTATTCGGAATTTCTTCCATTGTTACGACAGAGTATTGTTCTAAGAACTGATAAAACTTTCGTGGAGGCGGATCTGCGTTTTTACTTTTTGTTTTGATGCTTGTTTGGATTTATAGTAAAGTGCAACTGTTGCTGATATAAGATATTTTCGCCAAGTCTCTTGTTTAAAAACTAAACTAAATTTAAATTTATAGTAAAGTGCAACTGTTGCTGATATATTTTCGCCAAGTCTCTTGTTTAAAAACTAAACTAAATTTAAATTTATAGTAAAGTGCAACTGTTGCTGATATAAGATATTTTCGCCAAGTCTCTTGTTTAAAAACTAAACTAAATTTAAATTTATAGTAAAGTGCAACTGTTGCTGATTTAAGATATTTTCGCCAAGTTTCTTGTTTAAAAACTAAACTAAATTTAAATTTATAGTAAAGTGCAACTGTTGCTGATATAAGATATTTTCGCCAAGTCTCTTGTTTAAAAACTAAACTAAATTTAAATTTATAGTAAAGTGCAACTGTTGCTGATTTAAGATATTTTCGCCAAGTTTCTTGTTTAAAAACTAAACTAAATTTAAATTTAGTGCATCTTTTTATTTTTGTTTCATTAAGGACAGTGGATAAATATTATGTTCCTGTCTAATTAGTCCGTGTCTGACGTACCTAAATTGATGTATTTTAGTAGACATTTTTTTAATCGTGTCTACATTGTGTATGGTGGTCATAATTTGACAGAACTAAACTAATATTGACTAAACTAATATTTTACCATCTGGCCTTTTCTTAATGGAAAAGAAAGAAACAGATGTTCTGAAGTTATATTTTCTTTAGTTTGTGAACAAAGGAATCAGGACCTGCACGGTAATTGCGTAACACATTATCAGTAGCAATGTGTTTCATTTTGACAGTTCAACATTCATTGCTTTATTTACGTTATTGAGCAGACACAATATCGAACATAGGGAGCATCGGAATAGCAATATGCTCCAAAATGATTCCAACTGATAGTAGAAAAAGAAACCCATAGTAATGGTGTGTTACTCAGTTAGGGTGCTGTAGTAGGCATTATACAAAAAAAATTGTAACTTTTTCAATATGATGAAATATCGAGTGACGCACTTGGATATATTAACTCAATATATTTGTTTAATTTCAAATAACGCCAATTTAAAATTAAAATAATATCTGTATATAGATGTTATAATGAATCACTAAAAGAAATGGCCTTGACCTAATTGTTTATCGCTGAAGCCAGCCCTGATGGGTCAGTTTCGTCATTTTCGTGGTACTGACATGGGGCTGATAGTTGGCTTATCCGGACATGACCCCGAACACCTCTCAGATGTCGTTCGGTCAGAATTAAAAAGAAATCTATTTTTTTTTTTTTGATACAAACAAAATATCTACAGTTTTGTGCATTGTTTTCTGTTTTAATTAAATGTGTTACTGATAAAGTCACATTATTACACACACACACATTACATACACACACATACACACACACACACATACATTACACACATACACACACACACACACACACACACATACACACATACATTACACACACATACATACATTATTAGTCACATTATTGTATATTATTATTGCGGTCAAATTCGAGTAAATTGCTGCAATTCAATTAAAGTTCTGATTGAGTTTTAGCAAAAGATATCATGTTCGATGGAGACTGGAGAGATGTACTATCGTCTTATTTATTCTTAATTTATTACTGTAAGAATTTAAACCATTATTGCGTATATTCATTGCTTTACTCTAGTCATGAGTATGTTCATCATTATTCTCTTGACCTTTTGTTATGGTCAAAAGAATGTTATGTCAATGTTACAGCAATTCTAGTTGCACTCCGCGGTAGACACCCGCTTAAGATTCGATCTCATATCGGGCTAAAAGTATTCTAAATGTTAATCTTGGTCATAAATTTTATCCAAATCAGTTAAGTAGTTTTTGCGTGAAAGAGCAACAAACATGCACCCATCCATCTACATATAGAAACTTTCACGTTTCTTATATTATTTATATACATACATTTATAGAATACTTAAACACACAGCCACAGACAGCCTCCGTGGCGTAGCGGTAGCGGACGCGGCCGCTGCGCAAGTTGGCGCGGGTTCGATCCCCGCACAGTGCAAGTATTTGTATGCATGAATATGAATATTTGTACTGGTCTGGTCGTGCCTCGGAAAGCACGTTAAGCCGTTGGTCCTGGTTGCCCTACGAACATCTAGTGGCAGTCGTTACGGGTTGTTGGAGCCCTCAAAAGTCCTACAATTGGTCTAACTGCAGTGCTTCGATGTCGCCTTCGGGTTGTGGAGGTCAGACGGCAGTCGCTTTATGGAAAATGTCGAAGTTTAGCCATATCAGCAGTTGGACTGGTAAAGCGAACCCCAGACTCCAAAGCTGAAAAGGCTTCGGATGCGACTGGGATGATGATGATATATAGAATACTTAAACAGGAAGTATGATAATCTTTTTTTATTAGCGCCCTTCTCTTATATTAAAATTTTGACACACAGGTTTTCTTTAAGATATTTTAAACACCTGCTCAATTATACAGGCCAATGCTAAACTCCATGGAACTCCAAACCGCTTCATCGGCGGTATACAGACACCTTAAATTAATTAGTCCAGGCGCTCTAATTAAGACGAGTGCCACACATTCTTGTTCCAATAGTGTAGTGCCGCCGCGCGCCGCTCGTCGCTCGCACTGTTTACCTGAGCGATCAATCAACGTGATTGATACTCGTCGCGATCTTAAAACCTTTATTTTGCAACATAATGAGGATAATCTTATCGAGTTTGTATTAGTTTTGTGAGGTGCCATATTTTTATTATTAAGGTTGGTTGCGACATACCTACAGATTATTACCTTATTTTTGTTTCCATTGCCACCATTTTAGTGTGTCTAAAACGTCAGCTGAACATTGCCTGCAAGGTTTTACGAACATGGTCTTTCTAGCAACATTTTCCACGCAGAAATCTTTCACCAATTTCATAGTATTTTCTGAACTGTGCAATATAAATACAGTTAGGTAGAGTAGATAGTTACAAATGTTTCTTACTGGTTAAATAATTTTTAACGACTGTGTTAGTTATCATTGTCTAAATAAATGGTTGTATTAAGGTAATTTATTTTCAAAAATTAATCCATCAATATCCAAATATTGTAAAGAATTGTTATAGTTCAAATTTATTAATAATTATGTGGATTTTGTGCTATAACTTATAATAAATATAAAGTGTTTTTATGTCCCATAACTCTAGGGTTTAGATTAGAGTCAAATAATCATCTGGAATATCAATATTTTTTCAATTATCGCATTGTTTGTTTTCATTTTTCAATTAAAAACCATTCGAAAACATCCATCGTACTAAGTTCAATTACGAGTGACTTATCTCCTTTGTGTGACTGTACCTATACGAAAAACATAATGGTAATGTACATTTAAATTGATTTTTAAGGTTCTGTGCTTAAAGTGTGCAAACGTATACTAAGCCTCCACTGTCCAGCCGTCCGCGTCGTGTCCGTGGTTCGGTTCGTGAGATATGGGCCAGTATCTTATAAGCCGTAAAAGGTAGTCAGTTAAAAATTTCACAGTGTGTTTATATTACTGCTGTGATGATAAATAATTAAAATATGAAAGTAAAACGTTAAAACCCTTTTATTTATATTTACTTATTACTAAAACCAAGTTTAAAAAAAAAATTGTTAAATAGGTATTGTACGGAACATCTATGTGTGACACCGATTCGCGCTTGACCGGTTTTAATTTATTGTATTTATATTGAATATAAAGGGACATTTATGTATTGCATTAGGCACCAGCTACTCAGATAATAAGCTTAAAAGCTAAACGCACGTTACATCAGAAGTACTTAACCTAAGCACAGAAACAGTTACTCAAAGCTGTGCAGTGTGCAACATCGAGTGACTCGATTGATCATCGATTATGGATCGATCAATCACTTGATTCAATGTCAAATGTTTTGGCGCCTAGCTGTCTGCATGCAGGCGAGGTCGTTGAACTCACTGTATGGCTAACAGACTAACGATCACGCTGTATTGTGGACATTCCGGATTATTTATAGTTTTGGACACATTACGACTTTATTGATGTTGTTATTAATAACAGTTTGATGATGATGTCCAGTTACGGTATCAAACATTCCTTGATCTGGGTTTTGCTATTGCGATTGCGATTGCTCGCTAAACTGTCACAGCTTAACCAAGGATTGGTGATAGTTGTACACCTTTTATGAAACGAAGGACCGCAATTTGTGCGCGTGAGCATACAAGTCCAGATCAACATCTATGGATTGTAATTTTTGTTCAATATGTTATTATCGAGCCTTAAAGGATATTTTACTAGGAACATTTATTATCGCATTCCATAACCGACCAATAAATTATTTCATACAATCAAATTAACTGGACTTACCATTATAGTATACGGGTTATATAATTAATTATAGTTCTCTCGAAGCTGGTATAATTAAGTATTTTAATTAATGGCCAGGCTTTGTATTGATGGGAACATACTCTTGACAGAAAAATGCCCACAAATAAGTTATTACATATTTTGGTAGTGTTTTAAGATTGTATAATATTGAAGAAAATACAAATGTAAAATTATGGTTTAAAACGTTTAAATAAGCATTCTACGAGTTTCTAGCAGTTCTGTTGGCAATATACAAGTTTTTTTTTTTGATAAAATGATGACTCTAGGGTTATACTCGTATTCTTAGGGGTTATTTTGGACCACATATTATAAATATGTGCTCCAAAAATGCATAGTTTCGAAGATATATGTAGTATGTAGGTATAGGTTCTACCTAGGTACATCTACAGGCTTAAAATATTACATGTAAGCTTAGATAATTCATTCTAGAGATAATTCATTTTTATGCAAACAATTCACCAAACCAAATTTATGTTTAAAGCTAATAAAATGCGAAGTTGCTATAATTCACGTAAGGATATTTTACATTAATAATCTTGACTTAACCAAATATTTTGTAAGTATGAAAAATGTAAAAAAACTTAAATGAAAAATAATTCATAATATGACAAATCTGTGATATAAAAAACATACCTATCGTATAAAGAGACCGGCAGTAAACCTTTGCTAATGATGTTTATAGTAGCAATTTATTTTCGATCTTCCTTTTAGTTTTTCTAAGAAATCATCGGAATTATCAAAGGCTACAGTAGAACGTGACATAACCGGCTTATAGTAAAGCATCCTTCATACTTTACTACATATAAGCCGGGGTATATAACGAAGAAATGCAGAACTTAAGTAAAGCAGAGGTCCTCCTTTATTGTAAATGTAATATATTAGTCTTAACGACGTATCAACTACAGCCTTCCATTTGATATTACGCCACTGTGCGAGCATATCGCCGTCGCGTTACATGTGTTTTGCAGGAAACCGTATTGGGTCCCAATTTGTTTAGTATCCTTATATCAATACATAAACGTACTCCCAAGACATCAATATCTTCTCCAGCAACACTTTATAGCTCATACAAGCAAGTTAACTTAAACAATCTAACTGCATCGGCGTCAGTTGAGTTTGTTTGTTGCACCGGATCGTTAGAAGTCGGCGCGGGCGCACTCAGTGGCGTGCGTTAATAACCCCTCAATTGGGGGCACTCGCTCGCCTTTAAGGAACAGCTTCAAACCATAGACGTAAGCGATTTATTTAGTGCTTTCGGTTTTGTTATTATCATAAAATTCGGAAACCTGCTTTTTGATTTCATTTAAGATGCGGTAGCAAAATACACAGAGAGCAAGCTTTTTTTGTAACTTGTAATCGTTTTTTTTTTTAAATTGCTATGATGATCAAAGATTTTCTTTTCCTAAATCGCACCTTTAAAGTAAAACCATTTCTAAACAAAAATAATGATGAAATTTTATAGAGGTAATATAAAATTGGCTATATTGGAATTCAGTCACTTATTTTTCTAAATAAAATCTGAGTTACGTTATCTTAAATCTTAAAAAAAATTAGAATTCAGATTTTATTTAGAAAAATTAGTGACTGTTTTCTAAAATAGCCAATATTATATTGCCCCTATAAAAATCATAATTACGTTTAGTAACGGTTTTAAACGTGCGAAATTATTTTTATCTTGTTTGCCAAATGCTGTAGGGTGTGGTCGTGGATCAGAAAGCTAGGCAAGATTTCGATCCTAATATTGTTGTCAGATTTAGCCCCAAAGCACAAAAAATACAAGCAACTTTAATCCGCTGATCGTCTCAGGCCGCACATCAACCATAACCGCTATCACTCACACATTGGTGTTCCCTCCTCACTATATTGATCTAAGCGCGTGCCGACGTTTCCTCCCGTCCGTAGAGCTGGACGCATCATCGTTGATCATTACGTTTGTTGACCGTACATGCTATTGGCGTGACACTTGACACTGATTGGGTGATGCTTAGATTCCAACCTGGTCAAGGACGAAGGTTAACAAAGAAGGTATGAGTATTTCGTAAAGGATAATATTGTTTATTAACTTGATTTCCTTCTCTGTATGAGAGGAGACCTGTACCCAGCAGTGGGACGATAAAAAGGTTGATAATGATGATGATGATGACTTAGATTTTGAATACCGATGAGAATGAGGAAATCACATATTATACGGGTCTTATCTTGATGTTGACATCTTCTGTAAATAGGATGTATTGTAGTGGGGTTGAACAATATGTGCTTAGTTATTAACCGTTTTGGTATCTACTAAAATAGTCCTGGAAATTGTAATCATATTTTAAAACGCCTCTATCGCTTTTTCGTTCATCACTTATGTTACATTTATAACGTGTAACGCCAATATGATAGGTTCAGCGTTAAAGTTTTTTAATCCTGCATGTTCGGGAGTTATGAAATTTTTTATTATGATAATACCAGAAACTGAACTTTTCAAATTGAAATAAACACATCACTTTGTCGTAATATTGACAAGTAACGAGGACTTTTGTTATGATATTAATTATTAGAGCATTTAATTTTTAGTTGAATGTAGGTACATATGTAGGTATACCAGATACCAGTTTAAGGATTGCAATAGCCTTTCTGTCAGTCATTGTATAAGATGGTATTTGGATCCGTGATCACAACACAATTTGGCAATGTATGTTATTGATTCTACAAAAGGGCTAGAAACTTCTGAACTGCTTAAATTAAAATGAAGTAAAATACGTATTTAACCCGGTCACCGGTCAGAATTCGTTCTGTCTCCATTGAAATTAACGATGGTCATAACTTTAGACGGTATTTAGCATATCAAGGTGTGGCTGCGCATTGTCATACATTGGTGCTAATAGCCAATTGTGATCAGAATCAGCATAAAACGGTCGTAATAATAAGTGAACCTAATAATATCATAACGGACGCAGTTCTGAGAAACAGTATGAATATTTAAGGTTGAGATTTCATAGAACCTGTGTGTAGTCTAGGAGAACACCAGAAGGACCACACCTGTTCTAGGACTAAGGCTGAGAATTTTGACATATACGAACTAACATGGTCGTGATAATGATGCATACGCACAAGAACCTGGAACTTTATGCGATTATCAGTATGAACTGATTTATGGATGTATGTGATTGATTACCATGCTTAAAAGTTTATTTTTTAAAGACCACACTTATCATATTAACTTCTACGTTATTAAGTTATTTTTACAAACAAGAGCCGGATTTTGGAAATTAAAAAAAAAATGTGATTTCGTCAGAAACCAACGTCCGAAACAACCTTTCGTTCCGTTTCGAAAAGAAAATTCTTTTCTTTTCTTCTCTTCTTGATACTTTCAAAATTCAAGGTCATATAAATCATATTATTTGAAACGGAACGTCATCTAAAAGAAATATTAACACTGTTTTACATTCAATTAAATTCTCTCTCTAAAAATAAAGTCCCGGGAGCATAATGTCATAAAAATGATTAAAATAGTGACTGTAATATTTTGATCTTAATGCATGAGACTTTTTGTTACGACTTTTGGTGATTGTAGTTGGTGATTGTCACTGAAGATCTAAGAGACAACTGTGACATTTAAAGGAAAGGTCGCTGGCTGTCCGTTGTAACATATTGGCCCACAGGTTTGCGTGATGTACATTCGAAGTCAGTTAAAGTTACGTTTTTTAAAGCTTACTGTCTATCCTTCTACACGTGCAGCCTGTGGATTAACTTCACTCAGCGGGCATACAGCGACCTACGTATTCAATAGAATAACGCGCTGAGGGTGCTGTTGGGGCTGCCGTGGCGTTGTAGTGCGTCAGGGATGTTTGCGGATAATAATATTAATGATTTGACTGCCATTATTAGGAATAGATGCGCATCCCTGATGAGGCGTGTTCGCCGCAGCAACAACAGTATTCTCAGTGTGTTCGTGGATTGGTGGGATTCTCCCATGTGGCAGAGGTGGATGCCGCTCCACGCTAAGTTTTAATTTTAAGTATGTATATCTGTGTCTGTAACCTACTAACACTAGAAGTTAAGTAAAATTGTTACTAACCTCATGGACCCCGGTCTGAAATAAAAGTATTATATTCTATGAAGATGGCAACACTTGTATTTCTAGTTTACTGAGGCTCATAAACATACCTTGCTCAATCATTTTAAGTCTCGTTTGAATAATTTTGTCCTATTATTCGATTTTCCGGCCAGAATTCAATGTAGCTCACGCTGCTAACATTGTTTTATTGACATCTCAATCAAGCGACTTTTTGAATCGAACAGCACCCAAATAGTTTGAGACCTTCTCTATCCACGCACTTATAAAGGTTTATTTATTTAAATCACCTTGTAATGTGAAAGTTCATTTGTGTCCATTCAGGATTATTGGAAGACTCATGTTTGCATAGGATACGATGATTTGACGTTAGTGTACGGTCAGCATCTAACGGTACTCATCAAAGAACGGTTTGGACCGGAGTGCTTGAATGGGAGAGTAGATAGATGAAATCAGCTTAATTGATATAGTAAATAATTAGGTGATATGTGATTATTCGATGATTATGTTAATTATAAACAATGTAGGTTATGTGTATACACTAATAAAAACCGACCATTAACGCAGGAATCGACCCATAACATTATCTAAGTATATAAAATACTGTTTTTAATATTTGTTGTTATAGCGGCAACAAAAATACACCTGTGAAAATTTTAACTGTCTAGTTACTGGAACTGCAATAGGTTCATGAGACAAATAGCGGCTAACCTAGTGTCAAACGGACAGATAAACAGCCAGTTAGACAGACAGTGGAGTCTTAGTAATAGGGTCCCGTTTTAACCCCGTTTTGTTTTTTTTTTTGTTTGTGATGGGAAATCATCAAATGACCTCTCCCGCTCTGGGCGGAGCGGAAGGGTGTGTCAGACTTTTACTGACTAAAACCCATCCGTGTTTCTCCACTTGCCTATGCGCCAGGGCCACGGTTTCTTTTTTACCCAACCCGCCCCCCTGACCCAGGAGGCATCGACCTTCGTGAACCCTGTCACGATATGCTGACATCTCTTTGAGGCGCGCGTGAAACACAACCCGCCGTCGACTCGGGCCTGATCCTTGCCCGGATGGCGAGCTACCCATTGCTCATCACCCACAAGCCCGCGCCTACGGTGTCCGGGAGTGCGATGTTGTGTGACCAGGGCATCTCCTGCGGCGGCTAGTGGCGTGAGGGCACTGGGATTCAAGCTGCCTCACGCGCTTCGCCTCCTCCTTTGCCAGCATCACTGCTTCGCAGAAGGAGATAACGGCCTGCCATGCACTCTCGCTCCGGACCATGGCCTGGGCCAGAGTCGGACACGAGAGATCGCCACCGATCGTTGCTACGAGGACACGGCGGTGCTCTACCCAAGCCGGGCAGACCTCCACCGTATGCTCCACCGTGTCCTCAGGGTGATCCACACAATAGTGACACCCTGGAATTCCTCCCGTCTTATCCGGAACAGGAACCTCCCGAAATAATCGTGTTCGGTGAGGACCTGCGTCAGGCGGAAGGTGAGGGCGCCGTGGCACCTCTCTAGCCCACTCCTCAAAGAGGGGACTTACCGCCGCTATTGTGGCGTGCTCATCGTTTTTACCCTTTAAGCACGGAATTCTAAAATCAACCCAAAGTTACAATCTAAAACAACGCAACAATCAAGAAGTTCATGACTTTTTAAAGAACATTTTCGCCACTTAGGACGTTAGGACCATTTTTTGTGATCCCGTAAAAGACGCATTTTCCAATTAGGTACTGTCTCGTGCCCACGGTTTTGTATTGAATCACCTTTTAATAAACAACATCCAAATGCTGCGTGAAATTCGTCACATTTGATTAGTACGGTATCCAGAGTGTGGCCAGCGAATGGTCATGTAGTAAGTAAGGACGACGGTGTCGTGGGCGGCGGCATTCACACAGCGTGACTCATGCCATTGATGGGCGCCCAACTTTGACTCGTTACTGTCCACTTTGTACAATGCCACCTAAAACTAACTGGGATCACGAACACACCTATCATAGGTTCAGTATCTTTGTGCTAAATCTTAGCAAGTCTAAATCCGAAATGCTCCGAAAAGTAAAAATATTTATTTATTTACTCTCGTGTGACATTACCTTGAAGTACTTGTATGTATTAATAAACGCGTTTGTGACATATTTGTATAGACGTGAAGGAGTCTAAGCGGGAGAGGTCATTTAATGATTTCCCATCCACACAAAAGAAATAAAAAAAAGGTATTTCATTTAAGAGTTAAAAATCTGTTATTTGGGTTTTCTAGAAATTTTAATACACCTGGTGTCACTCACACAATCATGAATTAAACAATACTCTCATCAAAAATCCATCAAGCAGTTCAGCCTGTAGGAAGTGCCAAAAAATGGACATACATTCGCTCCAAAACAATAGCGGGGTATATTTTTATTCGGGCTTATGTATGCATACATTTATTCGGCATGCGTATATTTCTTCGGCATTAGTAAAAGACCGCTGTTTTTTAATAATCACGAACTGAAACAGGTGTGGAACAAGTTCATGTTCTAAGAACGTGGTGGCGGCGGTATTCCATGGACAGTTTAGATGTGATTTAAGGCATGGCGATCAAATACCTATTTCAATTTACATTAGGCACTGATTGATTTCACAGCACTAAAGTAATAATTATCTTCTGTCTTTTTCTTAATTAAATATAAATATTAAGATGCACTGAACTTAAATTTAGTTTGGTTTGTGAGCTAGGTACCTCATCGGTGCCATTGTTTGGCAACTTTGTAGAATATTTTAAGTTGTTGTTAATAAAGTTGCGTCTCTAAGGACCGAGTTCTATTCTTCTTCCATTCCTTCCAAGTATTGTTTCTTCTTTACCTTGACGCAAATTATGATAATAAGAAACAACAGAACTTAAAATCACAACACAAGATGTTATTCTGCAAGTAACGCTAGTTGTAGTGTTGAACAATGTGGGTTCTAACGAGCCACCGGCTTATTAATTGAATGTACAACTTTACAACTTAGTTCACAAATTAACTTCAGGTTGTTACTTTTACTAACAAGTGACGTCTTTTGTAGAACAAAGCCGATGAAGAATTTTTACTAATTATAGCTCCAGATTGTGATAGTGATGCGTGCGCGGTCGACGGCCCTCGTTATCATTTCGGCACAGATTGCTTGATCCCCCCGCCCCCCTCCGCCCTACGCCGCGCCACCCGCCGCCATCTATATGGCGTGTGCGTTGCTTGGTCCTCTTTCGTTATGTGCTGTCTTTTTCTATTCAAAAAGGGTTTAGTGTTGTAGTTTGCAAATTGTTTTGGTCTTGTTCATGGAGTTTCTTGCCTGTTCTTCTCCATAGGTACCTACTTTTTGGAATGGGCGACTAGCTTCATCTTATTGACTGACCGACCTTCTGACAATTCAAAAGTGCCTGTAACTGGTTTATTTGAAATAAATGCTTTGATTTTGATTTTTTGATTTTGTTTCTAAAGATATTTATTTTTATATTTATATTATTATAAGAAATTGCATTTGATCTAAATTGGATTTGAAATTAGGATCTTATACAAGGTCAATAAAAGTGCACCCCTAAGTTTTTCTTATTCTTTAGTTTTTAGTATTATTTAAAATCGTATTATTTATAGACTTATAAACTTTACCGTTGATATATTAAGGTTTAAGATTGATTTGAAAAATTGGTTAATTTCGGATAGCCTGGCCTGGTGGTTTGTACCTAAGTTAGCTGGAACATTTTTAATTAGAAACGTTAATATGACTTGATGATGAAATATAGTATAAAGGCCCGTTCACCTTGGCTGGAGCAGTTCACCTTGGCTCCTACTTTTCGAAATGTGTCCTTGGAGTGTACCGACCGCCTTCAGCTTTTGGGAGTTGAAATTTCCTCGAACCTTAACTTTGGGCGGTTCATTGAGTCCAAGGCCAACGTGGCTGCCAGGAAACTTGGCGTTGTCGCAAAGGTCCGGCAGTACTTCACACCTCGGCAGCTTCTAATGTTGTACAAAGCACAGGTCCGTTCGTGTGTTGAGTACTGCAGCCATATTTGGGCTGGTGCTGCTAAGTGTCACCTTGCTACTCTGGATTCGGTGGAGAGGCGTGCGAAGAGGCTGATTGGTGACCCTGATTTATCTCGAGATGGTCTCCAAAGCCTAGAGCATAGGCGTAGAGTAGCCAGCCTTTCGGTGTTCTATAGGATGCATTTTGGGGAGTGTGCGAGGGAATTGCATGATTTAATTCCCCCGTCTCGCGTCTCCGTTCCACCATCGGACGACCCGTCGCGCGTCGTTCGGCTAGTTTCCACCCTTACGTTGTTAACACCGCTACGATCCGGACGAAGCGTTTCGCCTCCTCCTTTATACCGCGTACATCGCGGGACTGGAACAATTTGCCAGCGGCGGTGTTTCCGTCGGACTACAATTTAAGTGTCTTCAAGGCTAGAGTGAATAGGCTCTTAATAAACTAGTGCGCTTTACCATCAACGATTGCGTCACTGCTTACCATCAGGCGGGATTGCGGTCAAGCGCTAGTTTATAATTTATATAAAAAAAAATGTTATTAATTTAGTGCAAAATAAAACTAACCTAATTTACGAACTCAGTATGTTAGGTAATTCAATATGTCAGTCACCAGTGACCGATGTCACCATTGCTAAAATCCGTTTAAATTAATTAAATGTCCAATTTATTATTTCAAGTACATGCTTGACATGCTTGTAGATAACGAAGTAACATTACATATATCATCAAAATTGTTTTTCAAATGTTCTCATAACCAATAACATGAATACCTTCTCAGAAATCATATTTACCTACGTTTTATTGAATGTTTATCACTGTTCCATGTTCTACCACGGTGGCAATGTGGTTACGGTTAGGTATGTATATACATTATCTAACCAAATTATTTTGAAAAATATGAAAACTGAAGTTTTGAAGTACCTTCTGAAATAATGTTACTTTCGTTGAAAAACCGAATTTAATCTAAACAACTTTTACCGCAAGCAACGCAAGCTTTGAATAGCATAAGTATATCTATAAGTGTTTTTGGCACTGACATCAGAGTGTGCTTTTATTGGGTAAACACTCAATTATCAATGCAGTTGCCGATAAGAATGTTGCGCGTAATCTTTGCCCCAATTACTGTTTGTTTATTAAGATTCTATAAGGTTACCGTATTGAAGGCTTGACACTTTAGTAATTACATATATTATAAGTTATATAATTATTTATTTTTAAACGTTGCTAATAGCTAATGTTTGATGATATCTTATCCAGTGTTAGGAGTTATCTTATTTTTAGTTAGAATAACTCTATAGAGCCATTCGCTACTATTTTTTAACGGAATATATTAAGATAACGATTGTTCATTCATAACCTCTTTTAATTCTTATCTTGTGTACAAAGATTCATCGAGTTGTAATTGTTTGTAAGTTGAATTAAGATAGGTCTCAGGATTGGAATATAAAATAATACAAAAGCTTCATTTATGTCATACACAGAACATATCTATATCATACAGTTTACATATTGGCAAGCTTTTCAGAATACTGCTGTTAATTTCAATCGTGCACAAAAATCATAAAAAGTAAATTTCATTGAGCAAAGCAAACCTGTGAAAGACCACTAGAGAAGGCCATCACGCGTCATTTTAATCTACAGACGATGTTACCTTGTCCAAAATGCACCAATTACAGCCCCATTCCGTTGTTTCAGGGTGATGGTTCCAAGATGACAATGTGGCGGCTCGTGGCGGCAGTGGTAGTGCTGTGCGCGTACGCACACCACGCTGCGGGTGAAGCGCGCTCTCCGCAGCCCACGCGCCCGCCGCGTCTGTGGCCACGCGCACCGCGCACGCTCGCAGAGCGCAAGCCTAACCAGTTCGTAGGGTAAGTTGGAACATGGCATAAAGTAACCAAGTCATAACCGGCGGTATTATATGAACAAACAAAAACTGGATGTCGTCCGCGATGGTGGAAGCTTTGATATATAATTATTAGATGGAGGAAAGATCATCATTTATTTACATTATTTAAAGCACGCAAAGCCTGCCACTAGCAATTGCTATTGCGACCTCTGTTAACAAAGCTAATAATGTTTAGGACAGAACAAAAAAAAAAAGTGATTAGGAATTGTGGAAGGACCAGAGATCCTGATCGCCTCATGTGAATACAAATTTAAAATTGTAAAACAGTTGTATGATCAGGTAGGGCGTTATTAATACCATAGTAGGTATTGTTATTGTCTTAAACACAGAGTCACCATAAAATGTTGTAAATGGAAAAATCAATCGCGCATACCATCAAAGTAAAAGAATGTGATGTAAATACATTTTAATCGGAGGTGCATCGTTCTTGGGTCCTTGGAACCGTACGTGAAGCGCATGCGGCTGCCGCTTTGATATAAATCTCGGTAGTTCACACTACACGGTTTTATAATCGTATGCACTATTCCCATCTATAAGCGGTACACGTTTTACTTAAATTTATTCTTCACCATCAGCGGTTTTAACCTGAGCTACTGATTGTGAGGCATTTTATCATGTGAGTCAACGAAAATGACACTTTGGTGTAAATTTTAAAATACTGTTACTTATTACTTCTCCTAGGGATTTGAGTAAAGCTTTCGACAAAATCATCCTTTAATAGTATCGCCACAACTTTGTAGATTCTTATCCAAAGACTATTATGAAACGTGCAAAATATTCACACAAACAGTTATAGCTAAGTTTCAATTCGTTAAATACCCTACAGTTCAAGATGTAAGAATAAGTCAGATTAGAAGTCAAAATCGTATAAAATATATTTTATCAAATCAAATATCATTTATTCAAATTAGGCTGAGAATCAGAACTTTTTGAACGTCAATATTACATAAGACAGTCCCCCAAAACGCAGAATCTTCTCAGAATTTCTCTCAGAATTTACTAAAGAGCTCAGTAACATAATACATGATGTGTAGTACACATACCGTGGGCGGCGGTGCGGAGGTGATTTTCACGCTTATAATTTCGGGAGTCGGGTTGAGGGCAATAGCGGAACCAACGCTGAGTTCAGTGGGACAGGCTATGACGAAGCGGGTTTAGATACCAAGGTCGTGGATGCAATCAACAAATGCAAGGATAGCGACAGAAACAAATTTTGGTAATTCTATCGAGGTTTAGAAGGCGCGAAGTAAACTGGTGGAAGTCAAGTTCGAATTACGGCAAACGCTATTGTTATTAAAAAACGTTACTCTAGCTCAATTCCAAAACAATTTAATCTCACTTTATTAATATTACCCCAGTTATGACAATTAAGTGAAATATAAATCAATATATATGATTAAGAAAGAATTGTTTAAATGACCGCAATGCTCTTGAATGATAAATTGATATTTAGCAAAACAGTGATAACAAATAATTATGTACTTTACTGAACTAATTCTCGGTTTCGATACAAGGTTTTCAGTGTAAGGACTTACGATACTCTCTGACCCTAGAACAAATTAGTCTAGTTTAACCAAGCGGGGAGAATCTATTTGGTTCAGCTTAGACACGGTCGTACATGAACCAAGGTTGTTGGGATCAGTCATAAGCTCCTCTATTAGTGTTGCGTTATCTATTACTTAGACAGTTTCGTCGGCAAGTGTTAATTGACCGATGACAATCCGTTTGACATTCGATAGAGCTTCTGTTTCGTACAAAATTTTGTTATTATGGTTGGTAATAGAAATAATGTGCTTTAATTATTAGCTTGCGGATGAAAGGACAATTTCAAGTCCTTTGCTAGATGTTGTCATCTGTCTTTAATAATTGACGACTATCCACTGCTGCGTTGCGTGTCGTGGGTTCGATTCCCGCACGGAACTAATATTTGTACGGGTAGTTGTTCCAGGTCTGGGTATTTTTTATGTGAGTTCAAATGTTTGTGGCACCCACGATATAGGATTAATTCCTAGTGCGGGGTGACGTTTTTTTAATAAAGAAAAGAAGAAAGAAAGAAATTTATATTTTTCCGGTGAATACAAAAATTAGCTTGTTGTGTGTTGCCTGTTTATTGGATACAAAGTCAGTAAATAACTTACAAATTCTAAATAACTCCGTTATATTCTAACATTAGAAAAACTCATTGTGAACGCATTTTAATGGCTTAGATAATAAATCAGACTTAAACAACGCCTGTCCGAGTTTATGAGCACTTTGTTAGTTGGCATACAAAAGCAGCTGAAATCTGCGTTGTAGATACGAAGGTGATATTTTATGAGCTAGCTGCTAGGTGGCCTCCGAGCTACGAGTATTTTGTACGAGAGCTTACAAATACACAAAGGTGTTGTTAGAGTGTAGACATCAATAGATAGGTAACTTGTTTCTGAAGTTAGTACTTGTTCATAGTTAATTGCAATTTTAATTTTGTTTACATAATGACTTGCCTCTAACCGTTGTGAGAAGCAACATATCCTATCTAAATCCAGTACTACAGAATCTCACTCGACTGAAGGATTACTTAAAATTAATATCAACCAATTAAATGGCTCTACTCAACATCATCATCTCAGCGTTTAATCCCGCATGCTAAGTACGTAACAGACTATAACTATCGATTGTAATGATGTTGAAGCTTATTGCCGATTGGTAACTCAATTAATAAAGAAGTTGCATTTAAAGCACAAAACCGATGTCTCAGAGCCATATTTAAATTAAAAACCATCGATAGTTGTGAGCCCTATTTTATTCGATATAAAATTTTGACATTGACATAACGTTATATTCTAGAAACAGTAATGTTTGTTAAAAATAATTTCAATTTATTTTCGCGAATGGCAGATAAGTTTCCAAGAAACAGGCGTGATCAAAGTCAGCTTTGTCTGCATGGGAGCAGGACAGCACTTATGGGCAAAAGTGTTTTTTTGCTTGGCTCCGATTATAAACAACAAGTTAGTCAAAAGTTGGAGGGAGCTAAATAATGTACATTTGAAATGTCGACTAAAGTAACATTTATGTGTCAAAGCTTACTATAATTGTTGGCCGCGCTTGCGGTAAGATTTGATTGTTCCATCATCTCCCACTGTTGTAAGCGGCATGTGGTTGGCTGATGTGACTTAATTGTTATGGTAATTATGTCTTTTTATTGGTTTATTTAATAATGTTTTGATTTTATATTGTAATATTTTGTTTTTTAATGTATTGAAATTTTTGATTTGAGTGTTATAGTGTAATGTGACTGTGTGAATTAATTGTTTATGAGTCTGTGTTACTTGAAATAAAATGATTATTATTATTATTATTATAATATTAATGAATTTCTGACAGAAGCATTTATATTGACATAGATTTTGATGCATTGTTATTTATTTTTCTTCGTCATCATCATCACCATCATCATCAATCTTTTATCGTCCCACTGCTGGGCACAGGTCTCCTCTCATACAGAGAAGGATTTTTCTTCGTGTAATTCCATTATATTTATTTATATTTTTTTTTTTGACATTAAATTTATTATTAAAATCATTATTGTTCAAAATATTTGCACGCTATACTAGGTGGCAAACATGTATGATCTATTTTTTTTTATGTTATCCTGCATGCATTTTCTTTTATTCTTGCTCTATATGTTCTAAAAATGTATTTGCAGAACCATGTAAACAACGCAATGAATGATGTTCAACTGTCAAAATGGAACCCATTGCTACTGATAGTGTGTTACGTAATTAATGTAATTACCCTGCTGGTTGCATCCGCGGCTTTCGCGTTGGAGCCCGAAGTCGGCTTGAAATCAAATGGCTCTACTCTAAGTACCTAATGCTTGAATCGTATGTGAGATTTTATAATACGGAACTAAGAGAGCCAGTTGATCGGTAATTCAGGAGGCCCTTATACCAGACACCTTTCTTTATTTAATACTGACTGGCTGTAAAGTGATGTTGAGATAAATAAAGATTTATTATTATTTCGTGATTATTACCGAAAGCTACAAACGGTTACTTTAATAAACTTGTGACTATAATTATGAATTCGCTTAGTAAGAGGCGGTGACCAACCGCTGCCTATAAGTGGAAAAAGACCGACCAAGTGCGTGTCGGACTCACGCACAAAGGATTCCGTACCATTGATTTATGAAATTAAAGGATTTAAGTTATTTGTATGAAAGATTACGCGGTAATAAGCGGTTTACGATTTACGAGGTATTTAAAAAAAACTGCTTACTAGATCTCGTTCAAAACAATTTTCGTTGGTAGTTTTTATAGTAATGTACATCATAAGTGTTTTAGATTTTTCATTTTCTTATTTTAGAAGTTAGAGGGGGGTGGACCAACTTTTTTTCACTTTGGAAGCGTCTGTCACGCACACTATTCGGTTTAGAAAAAAAATTTTGAAGACCTATCCATAGATACCCCATAAGTATGTGTTTGATGAAAAAAAGAAAAATGAGTTTCAGTTCTAAGTATGGGGAGCCCCCAATATTTATTATATTTTTTTTTATTTTTGCATCAAAATGTTAATGCGGTTCACAGAATACATTTACCTACCAAGTTTCAACAGAATAGCTCTTACAGTTTCGGAAAAAAAAATGACTGATATACTGACGGACAGACGGATAGACGGACAGACAGAAATGACGAATCTGTAAGGGTTCTGTTTTTTGCCATTTGGCTACGAAACCCTAAAAACCGGTCAAGTGTGAGCCGGACTTACGCACAAAGGGTTACACAAAAAAAAAACAGTTATTAGTATTTCTTCTTAACGCAGAAATGTATATACATCATCTGTGAAAATGATAACTGGTTAACCATCATGCTTCATGAGATAAAGCCTGGTGACAGCCAGACAAGAGTTTTGGTAATAAGGTCCCATTTCTATTCTCTGCGTACGGATCCCTAAAACTATTGTGCTTCTATCTGTACTCCTGCCCAAACAACAACCTAAAATAAAGCTTAATATAATTAAGTATACGTATTATGTTTGACATCCTCCGTGGCGTAGCGGTAGCGGACGCGGCCGCTGCGCAAGGTGGCGCGGGTTCGATCCCCGCACAGTGCAAGTATTTGTATGCATGAATATGAATATTTGCGCTGGTCTGGTCGTGCCTCGGAAAGCACGTTAAGCCGTTGGTCCCGGTTGCCATATGAATATCTAGTGGCAGTCGTTACGGGTTGTTGGAGCCCTCAAAAAGTCCAACAATTGGTCTAACTGCAGTGCTTCGATGTCGCCTTCGGGTTGTGGAGGTCAGACGGCAGTCCCTTCACGGAAAATGTCGAAGTTTAGCCATATCAGCAATTTGACTGGTAAAGCGGACCCCAGACTCCAAAGCTGAAAAGGCTTCGGATGCGACTGGGATTAACGCTGGGATGATTATTATGTTTGTTGCAGCCCACACGTATGTCGATCTCGCAACAGCACGCATTGCTGTCCCGGGTGGACATCCCGGCCGAACTCCTTACTTTGTATAGTCCGTAAGTATATTTTACATTTTATTTAAATCTAGGATTGTTGAATTTACAAGGAAAGGTGAAGGCGAATGATTAGAAAGAGATTACTGTCGATCGATTGTGTTTAAATCCTGTGTACAAATTGACAGCCTCCGTGAAGCGAACGCGGCCGCTGCGCAAAGCGGGTTCGATCCCCGCGCTGTGTAAATATTTGTATGCATGAATATGAATATTTGCACTGGTCTGGTCGTACATCGGAAAGCACGTTAAGCCGTTGGTCCCGGTTGCCATACGAACATCTAGTGGCAGTCGTTACGGGTTGTTGGATCCCTCAAAAGTCCAACAATTGGTCTAACTGCAATGCTTCGATATCGCCTTCAGGTTATGGAGGTCACACGGCAGTCGCTTTCCGGAAAATATCGCAGTTTAGCCAAAATTAGCAGTTGCACTGGTAAAGCGGACCCCAGAATCCAAAGCTGAAAAAAGCTTTGGTTGCGACTGGGATTAACGCTGAGATAATGATGATGATGATTATGAATATATGCCACCATGAAAAATTAGACGAGAGAAAAATTAGAGTTCAGAGTAGAGTAAGCTGTCAATAATGTCAAACTCGAGTATTAGCTGGAACTAGCTGCGCCGCGCGGTTTCACCCGCGTAAGTTTCGATCCCGTGGGAATATCGGCAATAAAAAGTACCCTATCTGTCATTCCACATTATAAACCACCTGTGTGCCAAATTTCATCAAAATCTGTTCGGTAGTTTAGGCGTGAAAGCGGAACCAACAAATAAACAATCTCACTTTCACATTTATAGTAAGGATGACAGCTCACTCGCCGCTCACAACACCTACGTTTTAAAAATACAATTTCACATTAGGGTGTTTCACATTAATATCGCGACATCGTCCAATTATTTTGTATGAAAAATGAAAACAAAAAATTGATTATTGAAAAATATTTCCTAGATATAAAGTAGATACAAACGCCTTGTATTCTGTGTTATACAATATGTAAAGAAAACCCTGTCCGATCCGTGAAGGTATTGTTAGGTATCGAGAACTGATTCTACTAATGCCCACAAAGACAGGCTAAAGTTAAAAAAAATCCCCCTAAAAAAATAAATATTATTTCGCAAAAAGAGGTAACTTAATACATGTGCGGTAAGCAACCCCTTCCGCGGGCGGCGGGGGGCAGGGCATGCGGCAACTGTGATGTGGTCCCGTCGCTATTAGTAGTAGTTGCTACATTGCACGACATGTTTCTTGTTCATTTTGATTTGTATTTTCTTGCCTTTTGTCTTACTCTGTTGTGCTTATGCTGTCAACAAAATGTGTCTAAATAAATATTATTATTATTATTATTATTATTAATAATACCAGTGTTGTCACTTTTTTAAAAATTACCAAATTTCGGGGAAATTGGAATTAATTCCCGGGAAAAAAGGATTATTTCAAAATTCATTAGTATTGTTACTATGATGATTATGTAAAATTTTATATTATATTTGGTCAAGTGTTTACCTAACCGTTATTATCCTTATGGGTCGGACAGGGTTTTGTTTACATATTGTATAATTAATTTTATGAATAATTTCCAGCTTTATGCCGCCCTGACTGCGGTTCTCCGGGCGCATGCGTGGCCCCTAACATGTGTCGATGCGCGTCAGGAGTCGAGGCACCCTCTTGCGGCGGTGGTAGTGTTTACCCGTATCCAGGTAAGAACCTTACGAAAAATAAGCTTATAATTTACTATATTTGAAGAAAGCTACAAAACTAACATTGCCAACAATCAGATTACGTTATTTTACGTTATTTTCTTTTTAACATTTTGTTAATTCTTTCAGCTTTTATGATTCGATGTATATAATTATGATTATCGATAATTGTGATGTTTTATGTGGTTGCAGTACGGACGCCGGGTGGTTGTCGCCGCATCTGTATGAACGGTGGTACTTGTTCAAACGGCACTTGCTCCTGCGCACCCGGTTGGAGTGGTGAATTTTGTACTGAACGTAAGTAAAACTATACGAATAATTCTTGCAGTACCTATCCAAAGTATAAATGTAGTCAGCAATTGGGGTCTGATAGCCATAAACAATATTTATTTTTTCATAATGAATAACATCATTTTTAAAACTATGAATATTAATATAAAAATATATTTTGATGAGTGTGCAAGGGAATTGTATGATTTAATTCCCCCATCTCCGTTCCACCACCGGACGACCCGTCGTACGGCGAGTTTCCACCCTTACGTTGTTAACACCACTACGATCTGTACGAAGCGTTTCGCTTCCTTTTTTATACCTCATACATCGAAGGACTGGAATAATTGCCAGCGGCGGTGTTTCCGTCGGACTACATTTTGAGTGTGTTCAAGGCTAGAGTGAATAGGCTCTTAATAAACTAGCGCGCTTTACTGTCAACGATTGCATCACTGTTTTCCATCAGGCGGAATTGCGATCAAGTACCTACTAGTTTAAAATTTACATTAAAAAAATTAGAATTAGAGTAAAACCTAGACTTCCTTAATACAAAACATGAATTTTGTTTAGGCCTAGGCCGCACTACGGTTAAACCGCGGCGGTTTTTCCCGCGACTGATTTTTTTGCTACAAAATGCTCGCGGGAAAAAAACACAGGTGCGGCCGCTTGCATTAGTCTTCTAGGGGCACAAATTCACGCGATTAAAAACCGCCGCGGTTTAACCGCAGTGCGGCCTCAGCCTTAGATCAGGTTTAAACCACATAAATGATTATTGCATTATTCAATGCAGCTATTTGTATAAAAAAGACAATTTTGTTCGGTCCTAATCCTAAGTTGTCAACGTTAAAAACGTTGAATAGTGCTATGAACTTTGTAGTTAAATTGCAGATTTGACAGCGCTCGACGAATTTTGATGTTCTATTTACCCTCCAAATGAAGAGCAATTACTGAATTACGTTTTAAATCCACTGTTCTAAATTTGAATGTGTTTCTCATACAACAGAATCAATTCAAATGATGCTAGCAAAATGTCAAAGACCACCCTGTAAAATTTTGAATGTGTTCAATTCAATAGATCGAATTTTAAAACAGTTCGATTGAGTCGGACAGTTCAATCGTCGCACGTGCGACGTGCCCGTCCCGGTAAAAAAGAATACAAATAAGTACAACTCAAAGGTCTCTACAACTAATATATAAAGTTAGATTTCTATTTGTAATAAAGGGGGTTAGTGTTATCTGAGTTTAATTAAAACGTAAAAAAGTATATCTATGTATATCCGAAAAACAAAATATATTTTATATTTTCAGCCATATGTCGGGAACCTTGTTTACACGGCGGCAGATGTATAGCTCCGGACAGATGTGTCTGTTTCCACGGACTGTCAGGCACGAGGTGCGAGATCGACAGACGAACTGGTAAGTTTTTATTATCTCAAAAAACAAAGAAATTTTCCGTAACGTAATTAAAAAACAGAAAGGTAACCACACAGAAACTTTATTTACTTTCTTCTAATTCCTTAAAAAAGAATTAAAATTTTTAGTTTATTTTGCTCAAACAACATTCACTTTACAAAAATAATAAATAATTATTATCCATTGCTATTGAGTTTCTAGTGAAAAGTTTAGTTGCGACGCTGAAGGTTTATCTGCCTCTGCCAGAATAGAAACTCTGTAAACCTACAAAGTGCTATTATATTGTTATATCATATGTCTAAATATGACATTCAACAATCTTGAATAATAATTAAAATTTATACATGCAACATAACAACAGGAATTCTTCCTTGATTTTTCGGTGTTGGTTTCCAGGACCTTGTTACACGGACACCAGAGGAGCCCTTTGCACCGGGGCTCTGGAAGGCGTGGTGTGCACGAAGCAGTTGTGCTGTGCCACCGTCGGCGTCGCTTGGGGCCATCCCTGCGAGCGCTGCGGGGACCTCGACTGTCCGCAGGGACATCTAAGAAACTTGGCTACTAAAGAGTGTCAGGTAAGGATACGCTCCGAGGAGGATTTTTGTTGGGGTGTCTATGAATATTTGGATTTGTTTTGATCGCTGTCGGAATAACCCGCACCACACACAATAACAGCAGTGGAAGATAAACAAAAGCGATGCCTTTTAGGCAGTTAGGGTTATTTGTGTTGTTATATTTTTCAAACCTATGACGTACTGAAAGTAATGAATTACGAATTTTATTTAGAAGTCAGATTGTGATTCGCAACTAGGGTGCAGCATCCCAATTGCACGTCGCACATCCAATCGCAAACCGAAAGTCGGTGTCGATGACGATCCGGAATACTTGTTGCTATTGTTATTTTTTTTTAAATATTCCTTCCTTTTAATTCTTCAGGATATAGACGAATGTGCAGCTGTCCCTGGCCTCTGTGAGGGCGGACGATGTATCAACTCCATCGGCTCGTTCTCCTGCGAGTGTCCCCCCGGACAGAGGAGACACAGAGTCACCAACAACTGTGAGGATATCGACGAATGTGAGGATCCTGATATTTGTCCTGTAAGTACAAGATGATTTTGTTTTTTTTTTGATAATTGCGTAACAAATTATCAGAAGCAATAGTGTTTCATTTTGACAGTTCATATAGAGATTCAGATAGAGAGCTATAATGGATTAGCAATTGGTTTCAAAATGATTCCACTTGATAGTTATAGTGTATTATGCAATTAGGGTGCTGGTCTTTATTGTACAGCACAAAATACAATGAGCGGCCTTATCGCTAATGCAATCTTTTCCAGACATCCTAAGAATGGACAGAGTTTTCCTGGACATTAAATGGGACTGTAGTTAGTGCAAATATTATGCATACAATACAAAACAGATATATACATATCCAAAACATACATACTAAATATATAAGCAAAGAAAAGTAAAAGAAGATTGTAGATGTTTGCAGTTAGGACAACAAGATCACCACGACAAGTAGTATTCCTTCACGTGCCTTTTGAATAGCAGTTACGACTGCACGCGTTTTATTTCAACTGGCAATGCATTCCACAAACGAGGGATCAGGACAGTAAGGAACGTTGTGGAATGGATAGGCATTTTGAGTTTCAAGTTTTCCGACAACCTTAAAGATTTCGTGTCTATCTCCAGAAACTGAAAACGTTTTTTGAGTTAAAGAGGTTTGGAAGGGGGAAAAGAGCACATTAAGACGCGGTGAATAGACAACTTTTAGGTATTTGACGGGGTGAAGCAGACGAAGTGAAACACGACTAGCCCCGCTCACTGCGGGGCGCTCCGCGCGAGTACATCAATGCGTGATGCGTCGTGCATCGAGAAATACGCACGTTCTATTAAATCTATACCAACTATTCTCTATTCCATCTACATTTAGAAGCGTAATTTCACAACCCAAATGCGAAGCATGATTGGCTCTGTTCGTCACAGTCCCGGTTCGCATTAGACATCCGCGGCGAGCACCAGGTTCGAGTCCCACATACGTTTACTTTACCTTGCGATTTTGGAAAATGTATATTTTTTACATATTTTCATTTTTTATTATTACTTTTGTTTTCTTTTTTATTTTTATGATGCGCTTTGTCCGTTCTGCTTAAATTTTTTGTGTTATGTCCTTTTTTCATGAAACTGTTAGTTTAAATCATTCTAAGCACTAGTACAAACCCGACTTCGAGAGTTGCAGTTTTGAAGAAAAAATCTTTTATTTTTTTTAAATATCCGAAAAATTGTTTTTTTTTTAACAGTTACCTACTCTAAACAGCTGTTTATAAATAGTAATTTCTAGAAATGAAACTATTATTTCTAGAAATTACTATTTATAAACAGCTGTTTAGAGTAATGATAATTTCTTAGTTCATAATATAATTATTATGAACTAAGAAATTCATGGTTAAATAAAGGCTTATTATTATTATTTATTATTAATTTCTAGAAATTTGTAGAAAGAAAATTATAATGAATTGATTTTAAATATTAGTTTGCATTATAATTGTTACAAAAAGAATATATTTAAAAAGATGGAACAATTACTACAAAAAATACAGAAAATCGGCTAAATTAATAATAATAAAAAAAAAAACTATTGCAAATAAGAAATCCAACAAAAAGCATATAACGTAAAGCTGGGGTTTGAACCCGAACACATACAGGTGAAGAAAAATTTGCCGCGAAAAAATAAAAAGAAAGAATAATTACAGAAAAAATCAAATAAAATATCGGCAAAAATACAACAGTAAATTAAAAAGCATTTATTTCAATTAAAACCTACAAAAAGCATATAATGTAAACCTGGGGTTTGAACCCGGACAAAAACGAAATATGATTATTCATCAACAAACAGACACGTAAATATAATTATTTTCTGTGCGGGGTAAAGCAAAAACTGACATAGGTCCGTCAAGCAGCGCGCCTCAGCGGTCACTGTCGCTAAGCATAGAAGTGAAAGAGAAGGCAATGGACGCCGCGATGGAGCGACGTTTCGTTCACGTTATTTATCATTAAATACATTATTTATTTTAGAATATCTTAGTTAAATCGATAAACAAAAACAATGGTTTCATTTACTATTATATTTTACATCGCTCTTCTCAATTTGAAAATAATGGTTTCCTGCTACATATAATCAAGATGAACATATAAATTTTTGGCTGCTCTGAAATGTATACATTTGGCTAAAAACTGTTTTTTGAAGCCTATTTTTACTGAGCACAGGGCCTTAAACAGAAGGGAAAGAGTTTATTGATTGATATTGTGATGATCATGTATTTTTTAAATCACATATAAAGATTGTTATAGACCGGCTATGGACATTAGGGTGATTGCGTAACACACTATCAGTAGCAATGGGTTTCATTTTGACAGTTCAATAACATTTATTGCGGTATTTACGTTTTTGTGCAGATACATTTTCGAACATAAAGAGTAATGGACTAGCAATATGCTTCTAAATGATTCCAACTGATAGTAATAGTATGTTACACAATTAGGGCACACATTAATATAAAAAAATGGTATTGGAAAACAATTGATAAAGACTTTCAAGTCGATGGTATTTTTTAGATTAGGTAGGCCCGGTAGGACGCCACGTTAGTAGCGGTGTCGGCCTCGTTCGTTAAGTTGGTATAAAAAAAAATATTCTGTTTACAGAACGGCAAATGTGTGAACACAGAAGGCGATTACTATTGTCTCTGCAACCCACACTTCATTCCCAGTCCAGATAAGAAGTTCTGTATAGGTAATTATTATGAGCTTTAGCTTAAATTAATGTTTAATGTATTGTACAGGCGACAGCATATCAAGCTACTACATTTTCAACTCACGATTTTCAACTTTATCTCTAAACATTAAGGGTCATTAGGGGGTTGATTGGGAATATCTGACAGTTTGGGATAGCTTGATCTGCTGTCGTCCGTACGCCGTGTTAACTTTTACTTTTATATGATTGTCATTTATGATTCTTAGATAATATATTGTGTCTATGTGGATGTGTGTGTGTGATGGCTGTGTGTTTTTTTGTATAGGATTACTTCATTTTTTCATTTAGTTAATTCTTTATGTTTGCAACAGATGGCCGAGTGGGCAGTTGCTTCACGTACATGAGTGAGACTGGCGAGTGTGCCGACCGGCTGCCGATGGCGCTGTCCAACCGCGACTGTTGCTGTGGATACAACATGGGACGAGCCTGGGGAGACATGTGTACAGCCTGCCCTCCTAGAGGATCTAGTGAGTATTAACTATACCCCATCCGATGGCGGTGTCCAACCGCGACTGTTGCTGTGGATACAACATGGGACGAGCCGGGGGAGACATGTGTACAGCCTGCCCTCCTAGAGGATCTAGTGAGTATTAACTATACCCCATCCGATGGCGGTGTCCAACCGCGACTGTTGCTGTGGATACAACATGGGACGAGCCTGGGGAGACATGTGTACACGCCTGCCCTCCTAGAGGATCTAGTGAGTATTAACTATACCCCATCCGATGGCGGTGTCCAACCGCGACTGTTGCTGTGGATACAACATGGGACGAGCCTGGGGAGACATGTGTCTGCCCTCCTAGAGGATCTAGTGAGTATTAACTATACCCCATCCGATGGCGCTGTCCAACCGCGACTGTTGCTGTGGATACAACATGGGACGAGCCTGGGGAGACATGTGTACAGCCTGCCCTCCTAGAGGATCTAGTGAGTATTAACTATACCCCATCCGATGGCGGTGTCCAACCGCGACTGTTGCTGTGGATACAACATGGGACGAGCCTGGGGAGACATGTGTACAGCCTGCCCTCCTAGAGGATCTAGTGAGTATTAACTATACCCCATCCGATGGCGCTGTCCAACCGTGACTGTTGCTGTGGATACAACATGGGACGAGCCTGGGGGAGATATGTGCACAGCCTGCCCTCCTAGAGGATCTAGTGAGTATTAACTATACCCCATCCGATGGCGGTGTCCAATCGCGACTGTTGCTATGGATACAACATGGGACGAGCCTGGGGAGACATGTGTACAGCCTGCCCTCCTAGAGGATCTAGTGAGTATTAACTATACCCCATCCGATGGCGGTGTCCAACCGCGACTGTTGCTATGGATACAACATGGGACGAGCCTGGGGAGACATGTGTACAGCCTGCCCTCCTAGAGGATCTAGTGAGTATTAACTATACCCCATCCGATGGCGGTGTCCAACCGCGACTGTTGCTGTGGATACAACATGGGACGAGCCTGGGGAGACATGTGTAACGCCTGCCCTCCTAGAGGATCTAGTGAGTATTAACTATACCCCATCCGATGGCGGTGTCCAACCGCGACTGTTGCTGTGGATACAACATGGACGAGCCTGGGGAGACATGTGTAACGCCTGCCCTCCTAGAGGATCTAGTGAGTATTAACTATACCCCATCCGATGGCGGTGTCCAACCGCGACTGTTGCTGTGGATACAACATGGGACGAGCCGGGGGAGACATGTGTACAGCCTGCCCTCCTAGAGGATCTAGTGAGTATTAACTATACCCCATCCGATGGCGGTGTCCAACCGCGACTGTTGCTGTGGATACAACATGGGACGAGCCTGGGGAGACATGTGTACAGCCTGCCCTCCTAGAGGATCTAGTGAGTATTAACTATACCCCATCCGATGGCGGTGTCCAACCGCGACTGTTGCTGTGGATACAACATGGGACGAGCCTGGGGAGACATGTGTAACGCCTGCCCTCCTAGAGGATCTAGTGAGTATAAGGCCGCTGCCTCGAATCTTCTTGTGGGCAGCGGGGCGGCGGCGGCGGTGGCGCGGGACCCGCTCTCGAAACTAGCGGGTAGATCGCGCGTCACTATAGCCGCGTAGTATTGTGTTCACAATTGTGTCGACGAGATATTTGTTTTTATTTCATAAAGAAATGCCTGAACAATGGCGGCAACATCTTTTTGATTCAAATTTATTCCTAACGCTCTATCACCGCTCGCTGCCCGCCCGCTGCCCGCAAGATTCGAGCGCGAGAATTATACCGCTCGGTACCCGCCACCGCCCCGCTGCCGCGCCGCTGTTTTCGAGAACCGGTCCGTTTGATTTTACGCGTAAGATCTTGCCGCTCACTCGCCGCCGCCGCCGCCGCCCCGCTACCCGCAAGATTCGAGGCAGCGGCCTTTACTATACCCCATCCGCTTAGGTACGTAACTAAAGGTTACAATCATGTTACTTAGTTAACATTCAGGTGCTGCGTAGGTATTACTAACCAATACAATTTCATTTTAGAAACGTACATCATATGCATCTGAATATTAGGTATAATGTTATAATGTTGGTTTAATAAAATTTATACAACGTGTGACAGGAACTCTATTGCTGTCCTTAAGATGAAGATAACACCTGGTATAGATACCTAGTTTAAACTCTCGGTATAGATACCAAATCTTCGGTTCCTTAAATAAAAAAAATTGGTTGCCTGTAAAGTCGGTATACGGGCGAAAGGGTTACGTGACAACGACTTTGAGTGGTAAAATAGTTTTAATGTGAATATTCATTCGACAAACCGACGAGCTGTTTTCGAGAATTCTGACTAAAATTGGAGATGGACTTAAACTAAGTGTCAATAACATCAAACTTATACAATCAAACATATCCTTCCACATCATGTTTGCCTAGTAGCTCCGAAGAAGTTTCTTCTTTTTTTTTATGCACTTGCGTGCCTTTCACTTTTTATTTATGTCTGTCTCTCTCGCTCTTAGGCGGGCTAACCATGCCCGAGTGGAAGGGACGCGTGCCTCTCACTCGCTCTCATTGTGAGCGCATAACGTGAGCGGGCAGCGTAACGCAGTTTCTTGAAGTGTCACCCGGCAAACCAATTTATAAGACGTTGTCACGTCAAAAAAACGGGTCAGCGCACTACGTAGATGATCTATGTAGTGCGGTCTACGGTAGATCAATAACTTTTCACGTCACTTGCAGCATTTGTTACGTTTGTGGTCCTTTACGTACTCTTTGATTGGGCCTCAGCATTGTACGTGTATAAATACGTATGTTGAAACCAATATTTTTGAAGGTTTCCCCACAGTAGGAATTTCTCCTGTATATAACTTCCCAATATGGAGGTATGTAGTGAGAGGATTCAAAACCCTTCCACAATTGTCGAAAGAAGCCATGACCTTGGTGTTTACATACCCTTTCTATTACATACAAGTTGGTATGGATAACAACACACAAGGGCACTTTTGCACATCAAAATAATAAAAATCTCTAATGGTAAAGCGACATTCTAGATAATCTTAGATAAACTGCCAAATACGTGGATTACCAGGAATTTGAAGTAATTAATTGTAGTTTTATGTTCGTTGTATTATCTAAAACAAAATTCTATACATTTAATGTAACTTTCAGTTGATTGGACTCATCTCTGTGGTGGTGGTATTATCCCACCGAACTGGCGCCGCAATGTAACTGGTGGCGGTGGAGACGAAGAAGGGGGTGGAGGTGGCTCATACGAACCACCAGCGATAGCGAAGATCAATGAATGCATGCTTAGAAACGGTATCTGTGGACTTGGTACTTGCGTCGACAAGGATAAAGGGTGAGCTCTTCATCTATTTATTTACAACTAGTTAGCTTTCGTGGCCGTTTCTTTCTTTTATTTTGAGCCATTGTATGTTGAAATACAATGGCTTTTGGTGAGAGTTTTCACCACTAACCTGAGAATTTATTACTAAAAGTTTATGTGTATAAATTAATAATATAATTAATTTAGATTGATCCAATTAACCGGTCGGCCTGGAAAGCCTTGGGGGAGGCCTTTGTCCAACAGTGGACATCCATAGGCTGAAGAAGAAGAAGAAGATTAATCCAATATATCTCAACGTCTTAACATGTTGCGTGTGAAGCAGGGGCGGTTCACAAGCTATGACTTACACAAAACTTTATACAAAACCCCGCGGTCTCACCCGTGTAGGTTTCATTCAGATGTTTTTCATTTACAAAATTTTGGATCCAGGTATCAATGTGACTGTTGGGACGGCGCTGAGTCTGTAGTACAGGACGGTAACCCGATCTGTATCGACATCGATGAATGTGCTCTCGAGTACTGTAAAGGAGGCACTTGTATCAACAGACCCGGTGGATTTGACTGCAGGTGAGAAAATTACGTATTTGTATTGCTTTAAAACTGTTGTAACAAATTGTGTCATCTTTTAGGTCGTTTCGGACTTAGTCTAGAGTACACAATTAAATACAAAATTATCATTTTATCAGGTGTCCACCTGGATTTGACCCAATAGAAGGTGGGTTGAGGTGCAGCGACAAAAACGAATGTGAATCGACTCACGGAGGCATGTGCACGAATGGAGTATGTAGAAACAGTGATGGAGGGTAAGTACATTTTTTACTGTTTGGAAAAATTCGAATTCAATAAATATTAAGATATAAAAACTTCACGAGACGAGTGCTCAATGTTAAATTTATTACGTCACGTACCTAAAAGTCAGCTCTTTTTATCACCAGGTATGAATGTGTCTGTAACCCGGGCTACGAGTCAACAGAGACAGGTCACGCGTGTCGCGATGTAGACGAATGTCGCGACAACCCTCGAGTTTGTCGCCGCGGTCGATGTCGCAACACGCCAGGGTCTTACGAATGCGAGTGTGAAGCAGGCTTCTCGATCACCGCCGGCGGCTATTGTACGGACATCGATGAGTGTTCTGACAAAAGTGTTTGCCAGGTTAGTATTAGGATAAGCAATTGATACTGTTGTTTTCTGACTTCTGACTGAAATGAACATAATAACTTGTAATTATTATGTTGGCTTAAAATTATTCGCAGTTACTTTATGTTGGCAAATTGTTAATGTTTAATCGCTTTATAGGTCACACAAGGTAATACATTGGGACCAAAATTATTAATATCTATTTTAATTTCAGGGTGGCCGCTGTGTAAATAGTGAAGGTTCCTTTCAGTGTGTATGTGAGGCAGGTTATCGTCCCACACCTGATCGTGGCGCTTGTATCGATGTCAACGAGTGTTCTGAACAGCGAGTTTGCAGGAACGGGCACTGTCACAATACGCCTGGATCATTCAGATGTGAATGCTTGCCTGGGTTCTCCCTGAGCAATGATGGAAGGACTTGTCTTGGTAAGAAAATTAATGTTACTAGTTTACAGTTGGCAGCTATTATTTTATAAGTAGTGAGTACGTTTCAATCATGGAAGAACCTAGAACTTGGCCATAATTATTGTTTTGCTTTACAGATGAGGTTCAAGACTTGTGCTATGAAAAATACGAAGAAGGGCATTGTACTTTACCGGGACAAAATCCAGTCACTAGATCTCAATGCTGCTGTAGTTCTAGCAAAGGTAATTTTACTTTATGATATTGATGTTGTTAATAATGTTCGGAATCGAAACCATTGGGAGAAGTGAATTTTAACTAACTAATACTTTACAATATTCTTCATGTCAGGGTTTCACCTCGGCTGGGGTGTGGCTTGCAAACCCTGTCCCGAACATGGCAGCAAAGAATATGACATCCTCTGTCCGGAAGGCGCGAGTAAAGACAACGGTGGAACTGACATCAACGAATGTACCATGATACCTGGCATCTGTCCTCACGGTACCTGTGAGAACTTAGAGCCAGGGTACAAGTGTATCTGCGACCCTGGTTTCCATCCCGATGATGATGGGATCTGCAGGGATATCGATGAATGTGATATGCACCAATCTGTAAGTATAATTAAGCTTTATATGTCATCATCATCTCATCGTTAATCCCAGTCGCATCCGCAGCTTTTTCAGCTTTGGAGTCTGGGGTCCGCTATAATTAGCTTTATATGTATGTATATGTATTACTTGATGTGAAGCGTTGTAGAGTGATCGACGAGGAATTGTTAGTAATTTTAAAGATTCTTACACGATATATTTTGTTCTAGTATTGTACTGGCGGTCAGTGCCGTAACACCTTGGGAAGCTTCAATTGCGTTTGCCCACCAGGAACTCGTTACGAACCCGACGAACAAATCTGCCGAGACATAGACGAATGCGAGGGTGAGACTCTTTTCATCGTCAAGGAATACGATCGGGGAGACATTCCCCCTATGATCCCCGTCGGAACAGGTTACCAACCTTTGTGTAACAAGCGAACACATCATAATGTTCCATCCATCGGGCATCCTAATCCTGGACTAGCATCATTTGACCAATATACAAGCTTGGTCACCAACCATCTGTTGTATGGATGCTGATATTTATAATCGAACATTAATATCACGCAAATCGATCTCATTGCACTGCTTAATTTTATCATGATATTAATTTGAGTAACTTGTAATATAATTAATTGTAGATATTCGTGGCGGATTTTAAATTATTATTGGAATGTGCAATCATGTCTAAAATGCTGCCTGCGCCCTTTTTCGTTCCGTGTCAAACGTATGATTGGTTTAAAAAGTTATGATTATCCCATAGGATATTTATTTTACCAAATACGCAATTTTTGCTACACTTTTAATACTACCTTTTTTCCGGTCCTCTCATAAGAGTAAATTTGTAATAACTGTTAAACATTTCAATTTTTTTATAGAACAATCGAACCCTTGCGACAACGGACGCTGCATCAACTCGCACGGCAGCTACGAATGCGAATGTGAAAACGGATTTGTTCTGGACGCCACCGCGCAGCATTGTATTGGTAAGATAATCGACTGGCTTCGGCAGTCTAATACACCTGTCCATGTCTTCTAGAATATTTCCTTTCTTCCCAAGACTAAAAAATATCCATTTATAAGTTTGTCTGTCTTGAGATTTTAGTAAAATTTTGGGCAACCCCTAATCTTATATCGTTCTGGCTATAACTAAGTGGTTTCTTTCAGACAATCGTCGCGGTTCATGTTGGCGGCGCGTGGTGGACGGTCAGTGTGAGGGAGCTGCCCTCCGACCGTTGTTGCGGCAGGAGTGCTGCTGCAGCGTGGGGCTGGCGTGGGGCTCTCCCTGTGAACCTTGCGAGATCGAACACTGCCCCTGTCCTAAAGGGTTCGCCAAGGTCTAAACCAGAATATCATTGGTTAAAATACTACACTGGAAACAATTAAATTATATACAAATTAATGGAAACAATGCTTGTGTGTAAAATGAAAAGTAAAATGTATTTTTTTTTCGTCATGGAATTACAATAAAATTTGTTTACAGTTGGACGGTGCGAATTGTCGTGACGTGGACGAATGCCAGTTGGACTCCGAGCTGTGTATCGGCGGCACGTGCGTCAACACAGACGGCTCCTACAGATGTGAATGTCCACCAGGACTTGCTCTTGATACAACTGGTATGTGTTGGTATATTGTGCGCCGCACATGGTGAATTAAAGTCGCTTGCCAATGCATTTGCCTAGTCACCTTTATGCCAAATGTGGATCATCAAATGTTGAAAGAAACATAGCCATTTTTAGGAAGTTTTAATACTACACTAATATCAACTACGCAATCCAACAAAATATTGAAGCTGATACCTACATATATGTATAATATGTCATTGTTTTCAGGAAACCGCTGCGTGGACACTCGTCGTGAGTACTGCTATACGGACTTCATTGGAGGACGTTGCTCTAATCCGCTACAGATCGAAGTACTGAGGGCCGTGTGCTGCTGTTCCTCTCTTGGGAAAGCTTGGGGCGACCACAGATGCGAGCCTTGTCCTAAGAAGGGTAAGTTCATTGAAGTCACTTATTGGGTATCACTGGTTCAAGTTGCTAAATCCTTCAGAATTTTTTGACTTTCCACTTCATAATTCTTGAAAACCTTTGAAGCAAGTTATAAGGTTTATATTCTGTTTTACAATTGCAAACATTTTAATGATTTGTAGGAACTGACTCATATCGCAACCTCTGCATCGCGGAAGGCACAGGGCCTCGCGGCCCTACAATCTGGGATCGACCTGGAGACACATTAGGCAATGGATCCGTCATCTGGGGAGGTGGCGGCCACGGTGGAGGTATTGGCGGCGGCGGTGGTGGTAATGGCGTTGGTGGCGACTATGATTGGGGTCATGGAGGCGATGATAACTGGGGGAACATCACTGGAGACAGCTGGCAAAAAGTTCCCGGACCTGCAGTCGTACCTGGTCAGATGGAGGTTAATGAGTGTGCGGCATTCCCAGGATTGTGTGGACATGGACGGTGCAGGAATCTGGTCGGGACGTTCACTTGTGACTGTTTCCCTGGTTATGAGAAGGTTTGCTTGCATTATTTTTAATTTGATAATTTCTTTATACCGAAAATACGCCCCAGGAACATGTTGTATGTTCTGAATCTGCAATGACAAAACAAATTAAATGAAATCTTTATTTCATTATGTGAATGTAGGTACAGACAAGGTCTTAGAGGATTCATAGATCTTAATATACACTTCTGTTGTCTATGTTACTCTGTTTACTCTTTCTGTTGAGATTGGAGCTTTATTTTATTTTTCTCAGGACTCTAAGAACCACACATGCGTTGACGTGAACGAGTGCGAGATAGTAGACGGTGTGTGCGGTTCTGGCGAGTGCCGTAACACTGAAGGCAGCTTCACCTGCCACTGTCATCCCGGACACAAGGCTGACGACTTTTCTAAAGTCTGTGTTGGTAAGTTGGCTATAAGCACAGCATATATTCAACTTTTTTTAATTGCATTATTTTCTGGCTGACCTTGTTTGGCTCCATTTTTATGTATATTCTTTTGTATGAATTATGTGTTTAAAAATATTATTTGAATAGATATCGACGAGTGTGCTGAAACCCGCGGGTTATGCCGCGGTGGTCGCTGCATCAACACTCCAGGATCGTTCCGCTGTGAATGTGGCCCCGGCATGGAGCTGTCGCCCGACAGGCTGTCCTGCAAGGATGTGGACGAATGTTCTATTACTTCAGGTAAGACGATTGTTGGTTTTGTTGATCTTCGGTCCGCAAATATACAGAGTCTTACATATAAATACGATATAATGATCCGGCGCCGATTCTCTTGTACAGAAACTAAACTTAACTTGCACTTGCAGCTTGTAGGACGGACTTCGTTCATAACTCAATTCCAATTTTCCAGGCATCTGCAGCAACGGCGCTTGTGAGAATCTAATGGGGACGTACCAGTGTGTGTGTGACGAAGGCTACGCGCAGTCTACCGTCAAGTCTCACTGTGAAGACATCGACGAGTGTTCGGAGGACCCCACCAGGTGTCAGCACGACTGTGTCAACACTCCAGGCTCTTATCATTGTACTTGTAGGTAAGTGAGAAAGGACTAATACATTAGAGTTTCCTTTTTTATAGAATAGAATACCTACTCTTTATTATACAATATGTTAAGAAAACCCTGTCCGATCCGTGAAGGTATTGTTAGGTATCGATAACTGATTCTACTAATGCCTACAAAACCTGGCTAAACTTAAAAAAAAATTCCCCCTAAAAAATAAATAACTTAAATAAAATAAATAGGTAATTTCATGGCAACACAGGCACAGTTCATAACCTCAGTTGACCTCATGCATGTAGGTATAGGTAATTTATTTACGTTTATCGAGTCTCGAAAGAAATAATGATACTTAGGCAGCTCGTGAAAAGAACTTTTTTTTTTAAGTAGGAAGGTCGTCTGACTCTCCAAATGTATCATTTCATTCGATGAGCTGATTGCTTGCTTGCTTGATTGGGCTGTGGCGGAGATGTTGTTCCATATTTCGTTTACTAATAACGATACAGGCTAGGGTTGTAACGGAGGCTTGTTAGCGGAGGCGGAGGCGGATGCGGAGGCGACGAGTCTCACCTCCGCGGATGCGGAGGTTAACGGAGGCGGAGGCGGAGGTGAAAGTACATATAGAAAAAAATGAAATTTATGGTTAATTAAAACAAAATTTTTATTTTAAATACGTACATTAATAATAGTATACTTGGTAAAAAAATATTACCTTCTTGTAATGAAAATTAAGGAGAAACAAATTGTGTTTGCCGCATTCCCGCCTCGCACTAGTTGATTTTTGACCATTTCGCTCTCAAACGCGGCCGGACGGTTGTCGAGCGTCGCTGCTTATGCGTTATTTATTTTATAAATACATAAATAAACCTCCGTTATAACTCCGCAAAAAATTGTGCGGAGGCGGAGGCGGAAGCGAAGATACGATTTCTTGCGGAACTTCCGCAGTAACGGAAGCGGAGGCGAAGCTCCGTTACAACCCTAATACAGGCCCAGCTGGCACCGTCGCACGAGATTAGCACGGACATGCACACAAATAAAAATCAAGTGGTGTCAAATCCGCGCTGGCCACAGTTGGTCCACCCTTACCAATCCACTGCTCGCCGAACTGATAATGGAGGTACTCACGTACAGGACAAAGATATGGTGACGCACCGTCATACTGGAACCACATTGAGCACAATCACCTGATCACAAAACAGCAGTTGCTACCTTCCATCAGCATGTTACATTACTCTACATAAGGAAACGACATGATCACACAATACACGAATAGTCTTCACTAGAGCGATGTTCACGCGCAACTGATAATTTAAAGTAAAAATGATTTTTATTTTATAAAATTGTGCCTACGGGGCTGCTCGCGGCATCCTTTGAGTAAATAGGGATGTGTAAGTAATCAAAATATTGATTTTCGATGGAAACAATTTACTTGTCTATTTTTGTTATCGATTTAGTATTGTAGTTTCTCATTCTCATTCTAGATTCAACATCGCATGGAATTGTTTAGAACTTTTACAAAACTTAAATAATAAAAAGTAAAAAAACTAAAACCCAACTACGACAAAAACGACGCTGAAAAATTATAAAACAAGATTTTCAGAATACTGAACTGGACAAAGTTGCTAATATAGTTGCAAGTAAATGGACACAGTAGACTCTACCAAGATGCCTTCGTTGTAAATTGACAATAATGTCTTACAATACTATTCTGAAGTATGCAACATTCACTATGTAGAGATAAATTTTCATGTTTGGAAAGGCGTAGTCACACGTCATCAAAGTGCTATGGTAGGTAGGTATATGTAACGTGTGACTACGCCTTTCCAAACATGAAAATTTATCTCTACATAGTGAATATTGCATACTTCAGAATAGTATTGTAAGACATTATTGTCAATTTACAACGAAGGCATCTTGGTAGAGTCTACTGTGTCCATTTACTTGCAACTACATTAGCAACTTTGTTCAGTTCAGTATTCTGAAAATCTTGTTTTATACTTTTTCAGCGTCGTTTTTTGTCGTAGTTGGGTTTTAGTTTTTTTACTTTTTATTATTTGTACTATTTTGGTGTTAAAGTGTATTTGTGGCGCATAATATTAACAAAAGTTAAATTGACGAACTAAAAACTAGGTAGTTAACATGTCGTATGTTAACTACCTAGTTTTTAGTTCGTCAATTCTCTTTTGACTTATGTATCGGCGTATAGTAATATGTAGAGAATGTAGAGATGTCCTATTTTACTACTTCGTAGCGCGTGGATCGTAGCGCGTATAGCAACGGTTTCCCCGTATGAAGCTCCCGGTTTTTCGTAGTAGCGACGCACATTTGCGTCGATGGCAGCGAATGGGTCATGAATTAGTGGATGAGGTCGTTAGTATAAATAGATTGGATGTTTTTCTAACGGTGGTAGGCCATAACATCGGCTGCAGGCAGAAGTTACCACCCACCAGACAAAGTCTTGCCGCCAAGCGATTCGTCGTATTCCAGCATGATGTCTGGTGAAGCCGTACGGAGGACGGGTCTGAGCAGTTGTGTTGCGTTGTGTGGCGAGTACGATGCGCCAAATGTTGTTGTGTCGGGAGTTTGGTGCTCTGGCGCAGCATCGTTGGTGGTGTTGGTCTTGGGTTTAACATTGCATCACCTGGCTCAACTGCCGTCATCCTTGCTATTCCTAAGTTTTTTAAGTGAATAGGCTTAATAAACTAGTGCGCTTTACCATCAACGATTGCGTCACTGCTTACCATCAGGCGGGATTGTAGTCAAACGTTAGTTTATAATTATTAAAAAAAAAAAACATATATTAAGAGGACCTGGGAAGATTTCTTAATCTATCTAATTCTGCTAACGATCGACTGTCATGTGGATTTTTTTTTTTTTTTTTATGATCCAAGGCACTTATAAATAATCCCTCTATGGTTTTAACTCTACTGAGAGCGACATAGGCCTGTCCTTTAGCAAACAATGACTTTCCTAGATCGATAACTTTTTTATCTAGAGTACAACCTTGTAATTTATGTACAGTACAACCCCAAGAAAGAATCAGCGGGAGCATTTTACGTTGAATTTGCCCAGACCCCCTCAAGCCGTCAAATTCAGTGAGGCAAGGCTCGATTTTGATAAGTCCGTTAATATCTGCTTTTATGGATGGGTTGTCAAATTGTATGAGAACAGCGCTTGGCTGTTATCCTGTTCCAACTGATCGCGCCGAAGAGCAGGCCATTCGAAGGCCTTCACCACTCCCATCGCTCCGTTTACCAAACCCTTGTTTACATTCAAATTTCTACGAAGCATTACTAGGGATTATGTACAAACATAAAGTACTTGTGAAGCTCTTTCAGATGATACCAAATACGGTATATTTATTTTAATTTTATATTAACATAGAACTTTTTGTCCGCTAGAGGGCGTAATACTAAATTTGGTGACAAGCTTTATAGCTCGTAACCAACAGAATATCAAGGCCCTTCTAATGGTTCTGCAGTGGTCTTATTCTGATAAGTAGTAAAGAAGCTATCTATGAACGAAAAGATGTGAATTATATGCAATCAGCCCATGAATACAGGTAAAATCACAAGCAAATGCTAGTAATATATATATATTCAAAATGTACAAGTAAAGCCCTTTGAAATGATACCAAACACGGCATATTTATCTTAACTTTATTTTTTTACTCTGGATATTTTGTCCGCTAGAGGGCGGCACATTAGATTTTGTGAAACTCCATATAACCTATAACCAGCGGACAATTAAGACGCTTCTAATGATATGTCATTTGTCGAATTTGAATAAGTAGTTTAGAAGTTACGAGGGAACAGATGAACATACATACATACATACATACATACATACATACATACATACATATGTATGTATGTATGTATGTATGTATGTATACATGTTTGACATAGCCTGTCAAAATCATAACCCTCCTTTTGCTTTGCCGTAGTCGGGTAATTAGTTAGGTACACTGCTGTAAACGAAAATCATGCCAAATTTTTAATTTCAGTTTCTGTCTCAAAATCGATGATATTGACCGTTAAAATATTTGTAAAATTTTACTAAAATTGTGTTTCATAAGTCCTTCTCGTTTCGAGTTTCGATTAATTACTAATAACATTATTATAACACAAGTATTAGTAAACACTAATACTTGTGTTATAATAATGTTATTAGTAATTAATCGATAAACAAACAAAAGTACTTTTACCATTGGGTAATCTGTGTTTTTAACAAATCATTCAACCAGATACAAGTTTCGATTAATAGCGATAAAAAAAACGTTATTGCGCAAAAATTAGTGCATCACTAGTTATTTCTTTTACGCCGCCGACAAAGGTCACGCGCGACGCCGCCAAAGAAATAAATAATCTAACAAAACAATAAAAGGAAAGCCGACAATTATACCGCCTAAAATGGTGTTGTCATTTTTTTTAAAAACACCAAATTTTGGGGAAGTTAGCGTAAATTCGCGGGGAAAAAAGATAGTTCAAAATTGATTAGTATTGTTACTATGATGATTATGCAAAATTTCAAATTTTATTTGGTCATGTGATTGCCTAACCTTTATTATCCTTATGGGTCGGACAGGGTTTTCTTTACATATTGTATATGTACACTATGGTTATAGTTTTTGTATTTCTATGATGTATACCTACCATATGAAGTACAAATTAAGTGTTTAGTTGTCCAAACGAAAAATATAATTGACGTGAAATATGAGGTATAAGTATCTACTGTAGCAGATAAGACTTGTTTGGGAGTGAGAATGAATGAACCCTTTTATTTATGGATGGGCCTAGCTCATGTAAAGGTTATCCGCTGAAAGAAACCTTACGTCTACAATTTAGTACGGGGTCTATTCAAGCATATTTAGAATAAGGGGTATATATTATGTTTAGCTTTTTTTTTCAGAAAAAAACAGTGCTAGTTTTAGTTGGAAATATATAAAGACGTTATTCTATCAATATACTTAACTTATCGTATCGTTGTTTGATTCGTCCTAAAAACGATCTTATAATATCTATCTTATAATACCCAATAGTTCAAGTCAAATTTTCTGAAAAGATTTGTAATTTAAGTATAGTAAAAATATTTATACTAAAAAGTTAAAATATTAAACCAATTTATGCTTTTCAAAATTTTCGGCACTTATTTCAATGTATTCAAATGTAAAAAATAATAGTCCAGTAACACCATTCAATATTATCCATAATTTAATAAATAAAAGTTATTATAGACAACGATATTATTTGTTTATTCGAAACCTGAATATAGTTTGTTCTGAATTATCAACTGAATCGATTCCAATCATTTTTACACCACGTTATATTTTTTTTCCAAATACATTTAGAAGTTCCTGCAGTGTGGTTACCGAGCGCGCACGGTAGATAATAGTATTGCGCACGCCGGCGCAACAGCTGACGCCAGAGGTCAACGCCCCGCTCGCCCGCCTGAGCGGAGCGTGGACCATATTTTTGTTGAGACAGTCAAGTAGGACAACAAGCCCATAACTTTGCGGTTTTTCATGATATCTTTTTGAAATTTTGTACATAGATTCTTTACTTACACATGTTTCGGATTTGACATAAACAAAAACTAATGTTGTATAGGTAGTTATCTGCTACTTATATTTATCCATTCCAGAAAACTGCTAGTAGTGTAACGTAATACAATGTGTGTCCTTCAGAGATGGCTGGCACCTCCGAGCTGATGGTCGTACGTGTCGGGACATCGACGAGTGCGGGAGAGGAGCGCGTCCGTGTGGCGGAGGAGAGTGTCGGAACACTCCCGGATCTTACGTCTGTACCTGTGCCGACGGGCTGCTGCCTTCTCCTGAAGGACTCAAACCGACGTGTCAGGATATTGATGAGTGTGCTGATGTGAGTATGATTATTTTTTAGGAGTTCCGTAAGCACTCAAAGGGTAAAAACGGGCCCTATTAACAAGATTCTACTATTTTGCTGCTAAACTGAGCGTTATGTGGAGGCATTAGGTACAGGATGTAAAGTTCCCCTCATCCTCCATAGAAAAGGGAGGATCCTCCGACCAGACGAGTATTATGTTCGGCGGGCACTTGCCCAATGGTTGAAATTCAAATTGGGAAGTTGTATGCATACATATAGTTGGACGGTAAACTATGATTGCGAGATTTAGTATTCGTGTGACGTTCGTATGACGGGTTGTTTTTTTGTGGCGTTTGTATGAACCGCTACAGTTGTGAGGCCAATACAGTAAGTACATTCCGAGTGCGTTAGAGATCAGCACTATCTACTTTAGACGCTAAGCTGATTGATGATATTGTCGTGCG
>JADWQK010002094.1:0-75233 GCA_017933935.1 Sesamia nonagrioides | reverse complement strand
AAACGCCAGGGTGTCACCACTGTGTGGATCGCCCTGAGGACATGGTGGAGCATACGGTGTATGTGATTGTATGTCCGGCTTGGGTAGAGCACCGCCATGTCCTCGTGGCGGCAATCGGCGGCGATCTCTCGCGTCCGACCCTGGTCCAGGCCATGGTTCAGAGCGAGAGTGCATGGCAGGCCGTCACCTCCTTCTGCGAAGCAGTAATGCTGGCAAAGGCGGAGGCGGCGCGCGTGAAGGAGCGAGAATCCCAGCGCCCTCACGCCAATAGCCGCCGCAGGAGACGTCCTGGTCGGGAGACAACATCGGACTCCCGGCCGCCCTAGGCTCGGGCTTGTGGAGGACGAGTGATGGGCAGCACGCCGCCCGGTAAGGAACAGGCCCGGGTCGACGCCGCGTTGTGTTGTACGCGCGTCTCAAAGCTGTGGCCCTAAGGAAGTGAAGGAAAAATCTGACACGCCCTTCCGCTCCGCCAGAACGGGACAGGTCATTTGAAGAATTCCCATCCTATGTACAATAATTCTATAAAAGTCCCTAGAAATAAAAAAAAAAAAAAATTAAAAAAATCCCATCCAAAACAAAAAAAAAAAAAACCTAGCTTCATCTTTCTGACTGATTGACTCTTGAAAATTCAAACATAAATGGATAATTTGAGAAAAATGCGCTCATTGTTGATGTATTATGACCGATATATGAAGAGATCCTTAACGAGACTTGCTCATTAATTCTGAAAGAAAAAGTTGTAGATACTTCTAATAACGGTTGTCTGCAATGTAACAGATACGACATTCCATTCCAAATATCAGTTAACCAACGTCAGAGCTACCTTTAATTTGATCTTCGGAGATGGAGTAGATGTGTCTACACTATTAGTTGGTGTGATGGACGATAGAAGCGTTATCAAATTACGAACAGCCCTGAGGCAATGGGTGAGGTAGGATTGACAAAGTGTAGAGTATGGAGGATTAGATCTCATAACGCTAAATAACTATGTTAGTATACAGTATGTGTTGGCGTATCCTCTCTTGTTCCAACGTATGTATAGTTATTCTAACATAACTAAATGTTTGAAAGACAGTATAATTCCACGAGGGATAGCTACCAGAATTGTAATCGGGCAACATGCTGCATATTAACATTAATACATATAACAATTCGACAATGTTCGTGGTATATGTATCAACTAAAATAAACACCAAAATCAACAGTTCCTATGGAGGCGCGTTACGTAAATCGCAAGCGTGTTTGTATCTGAGGAGCGGAAAAATGCTTTTATTATTATACAAATTCTGTAAACGTGGTAGCTGTGTTTATTGCATATAAAATAAAATTGTTTCTGCCGGTTCAAACATTAGCTTAAAAAACTTTGAAGCAACACAAATGATCACCGCCAAACACCTAAGGGCTACTAAGTACAATACTAATAAAAGTATGTCAGAGCTAAATTGGTACACAAATAACATAGTTTCTAATTATCTTAAGCAAGAGGTTCACGTTGTAGCTGTGCAAATGTGCAAACATGCGGGTAAGAAGTCCCGATGGTACTATAAACTCAGCTCAGTTTACGATCGTCTCGCCGTGCTTAGCTATAATTAGACTTGGCCCGCTGTCCCACTATGTATTCAATCACGGGATTTAGTGCCAGGATCTGAGTCCGGGATACCGATGTGGGACTTCTGGCTTAGTCTTCAAGGAGTTTGGGACGTGCTTTGAGAGAGAAATAAGTAATAGGGTCTTCGAAAAATGTGCAACCATCATAATAAAATATCATTCTTTGTAGTTACAATCTAATTTCTCTTCCAATTGTAGATAATGGCAAAGTTCTTCTTACTCCATCATTGAGCCTACTTACAATTAGAAACATGTTTAACTGTAGTCGATTTTTAGAAAATAGGTACTATGCCTATAATTTCGAAAGTTGTATGAAACCAGAAGGCTAAATTCTTCGATTCCAATTTAAAAAAAACCATTGTCAAAAATGTTGAAAATTACTGGTGTTTATGATATTGTAATCTTTTTTTATAATTATAAACTAGTGCTTGAACGCAATCCCGCCTGATGGCAAGCAGTGATGCACTCGTTGATGGTAAAGCGCGCTAATTTCTTTAGAGCCTATTCACTCAAGGCTTGAAGACACTTAGGTCCGTATTACAGAACCTCACTCAAAACTCAACTTAAATCTCTTATGAAGCTATTTGAATAAAGTTCTGTAATATGGTCCTTAAATTGCAGTCAGCTGGAAACACCGCCGCTGGCAAATTGTTCCAGTCCCTCGATGTACTCGGTATTAAAGACGAGGCGAAACGCTTCGTCCGGATCGTAGTGGTGTCAACAACGTAAGAGTGGGAACTCGCCGTATGACGGGTTATCTGATGATGGAACGGAGATAGGAGAGTTAAGTCATGCAATTCCCTTGTACACTGAACGCCGACAGACTGGCTAATCTTTGCCTGTGCTCCAGGCTTCCAAGACCGTTTTAGACTAAATCTGGGTCACCAATTAGCCTCTTCGCACGCTCCTCACCGAATCCAAAATCGGACTGTTTTCCGTGGGATACAGACATTTTAGGCCTAACTCAAACACCAGCTCTTTACATTGCTGAAAAACTTAATAATAATTATTAATTACGAAAATTGCCCCTGTACCTTCGTATCTTCCATCAATTCTAACCAGGACTAGCTTTACTTCAATAAGCCGCTTGTGCAGTATGTAAGCCGTAACGATACTGAGACGTCTACTAAACTAGTTTACAAAAATCCTTCCTATTCGTATTACCTAATATATCTTATCTAGTACACCATAGTGATAATGAAATTGGATTAATTTTACTAATATTATTTAAGATAATTCATTTTTTATCAGTTTTATCACACCAGAGCAGCGTTCCCACAAAACCTAATATCATCTCCCGAAATTACCTGTGCTAACACGAAAGTCACGTGTGCAGAGAAAATAATTTTATATACCGAGCAACATGAGCAAAAATAATCTAAAACACTGCGGAAGGAACTAAATTGGATTCCCCCAGAGAAAAGCCGGCCTCCGTGGCGCAGCGGTCAACACGCCTGCCTGCGACGTGGAGGCCCCGGGTTCGATCCCCAGCCAGGTCATGATGGGAAACGATCTTTTCCTAATTGTCCTGGGTCTTGGATGTTTATCTATATATGTATCTATTATAAAATATAGTATCGTTGAGTTAGCATTCCATAACACAAGTCTCGAACTTACTTTGGGGCTAGCTCAATCTGTGTGATTTGTCCGTACATATTTATTATTTATTTATTTATTTATTATTTTAAAAGGACCAAAATATTCAGGAATTCTTTTTTTTTTAATTCACATTGCATTACCTTTATTTGTTTTCAACGAAAGATTGGATTATTGCTCAATCTATTGCTGAGGAAAGTATTGTAAGAATGTCTTAGCATTGGCACCTTCTTATAATATTTGTATAATCTATTTTCATATCATACCTTTTACCGTATCTTCCTGATACTCGCTGACCGGCCTATATTCGTACTCTCTTCCGATACGCATTAATATTGTTATTTAAAACACATAGTTATGTGTATTAAATAGCCCATCAAAATCTCTTTGGTGACACAGATATAGATAAGTGAGTAGTAACCTTGGAGGTTTTGACCGGGTCTTCTACGTAGGAAATGACCTGATGAACCCGTGCCCGTTTGATCCTTCAGAAGTTGCCGGATTTATATGAAATATATAATTTTAATCAGCTTGTCAGTGGACAAGAACAGCTTGAGTTAATAAGATCGAGTAGATGAGCGTGTGGTTGCATTTATTGCCACGTATGGCACAAATCCACAAACCTTCTCGTAACTTCACATTCGATGAACCCTGTTGAGTAATTTAGTTACGAGTTCCTCCACGCTAAATAAGGGAACAAAAGACGCACGCAGCCGAAATACAAGCAGCGCTAATTGAATTTCGAATATTTGGTAGCCATCTTTGTTTTGTTTGTGCACAATCTCTGTCCAGCGGTGGCCGTTATGAAATTTTTCATTAAGCGCAGTGTCAAATAGTGCCGCCTTTACTGTTTCTCCTGCCGTCGGGTGGGGCACCATTGTTCGAGGGGAGGATTCCTTCATCCCTCGTATTGTAGCACAATTCTCTGAGCTCGGTGTAGAAATAAGCTTAACGGGAAATATTGTGGATTGTAACACAGGAAGGTTTCTTAGAAAAGTTTATCGGATTAAATGGCCCTGTTGTTGTTACAAAGAATTATAATAGAAGCTCAGGGATTTAGTCACGTATTTTAGATAAATTAAGTTGATTTTAATTTTTTCTGAGAAACAGGATTGGGGAAAAATAAGGATAACGAGCCCTGATTGTAACGTTACGATGTGACATATTTTTATCTGGCACTATTTGACCCATACCCACTTTGTTAGGCGATAAAAATTTTTACTTGCTATGAAATGCTACTACCATGAAAAAGTCTATTCATTTCCGGGTTAATATACAATATGTAAAGAAAACCCTGTCCGATCCGTGAAGGTATTGTTAGGTAGCGATAACTGATTTTACTAATGCCTACAAAGCCGAGCTAAACTTTAAAAAAAAATCCCCCTAAAAAATTAAATATTATATCGCAAAAAGAGGTAACTTAAAACATGTGCAGTATGCCATACAGGCGCGGGCGAAGAGGGGCAGGGCACGCGGCACGCTGCCGCATCGCTATTCGCTCAGAATTATACCGTCAAAAATAATGTTGTCACTTTTTAAAAATTACCAAATTTTGGGGAAGTTGGAATTAATTGGCGGGAAAAAGAGGTTATTTCAAAATTCACTAGTATTGTTACTATGATGATTATGTAAAATTTCATATGAATAGCCGTAAAACGGGTCATCCGTGTATGAACGGAGATGGGTAAATTAAGTCATACAATTACCGCGCACACTTTACAAAAGACGTTCTATAGACAGGCTGGCTACTCTACGCCCGTGCTCCAGGCTTTGGAGACCGTTTTGAAGCAAGGCCTCACAAACTGCACCTCTAGGTATATACCTAATATTATTATAGTGTAGGTAAACTAGTTTACGCACTATTTTCTCATTGATTTTTTATTCTTACATCATGGAGAAACAGGCAGCCCATACATTTTAATTTATTTTATATCCATGTCAAAGATCTGAAGTTAATTAATAGCGGTAATTGACGAGTTTGGACAGCACTATACAGTGTGTTATCCGTGTGGTACCGAGCTTAGAATAGTATATCCCCCCGTGAGTGTCGTAAGAAGCGACTAAGGGAACTCTCACCGGGGAAGCGGGCAGTAGCGCTTCTCCTTTGGAATATCAAATTACTGCGATCCAACCGGTCTGCCAAGCGTGGGGATTAGCCCCAAAGCAATGAAAGCCTTAGGGGAGGCCTTTGCCCAGCAGTGGACCTCTATAGGTTGAAGAAGAAGAAGATACAATCAATTATGAGAGTAGTTTCTTCAGAATAGTTTACCGAATCTATTTCTATAATTTTAATATTTTATCCCAAAAATAATTAAAACTACCTAAATTATTGTTACACTTACACTGTACAGTCCAAACAAAATGAATGGAATACCAACTAAAGCTGACTCTTATAATTATGATTGTGTACGCCACGCATAAAGGTATATAATTTTCTCTCACAATCAGTATTCCCACAAACACAAATTTAGGAAATAAACAATATTTTACACATAATAATAAAAATTCAGTGTAAGTATGTATTACACCAAAGTATTATAATTGTGGTGTCTGGTGGTGGAGCTGTTGTATAAGACATGGTTCTTGTGATTATATTTTCCTTATCCTGTCTTCGTTCCCTGGTCCCTTCGCGAGCAGTGGGGTGCGACCTCTAATATCGTTAGCGAGAGTTTTCATTAGCACGCCGTTGGCTGCGCGTTTAGTGCTCGTTACGCGTCATACTGGACAACACGCTTTATTGTTATTATTTTTACCGTCAAACGAGATTGGATGGTATCCGTAATATTTTGACTTACATTGTTTGGCTCTGTAATATTCATTGCTATGAAATTTTTGGTAACATTTTTAACATTTTATTTTTTTATGAATTGTGTTCAAAGAGAGTTCCTTTCGCTTCATAAAAAATCCTTTTACCACGAACTGCAACTAATTTATAATAGTGATGATAATAGTGATGAATATTTATGAATATGTGTCTACTAGACATTTATGCGTATTGCTGCCATTCTAGACAATATTTTGCCTTATAACAGTAAATTGCCTTATTATTTTTTTTATCGTGCGTCGTAAACCTAACTTATTGGTTCTCGCTGTTGGTTTTCAACAAATTTCGTTTTTTTTTTTGTAAAAAAATAATAATGGGCTATATATGTATATATATATAGGTACGTCATATACAACATTATTTTTTGTTTAAGCGAAACCCGAAACACGTGGTTAGTATTTTTAAGTAAAGAAGTATCTATGTACAAAATTTCAAAAAGATGTAATTGAAACCACAAAGTTATGAGCTTGCTATTCTGCTTGGTTGTCCTAACAAAAATATGATCAAAGCTCCGTTCTGGAGAGCAAGCGCGGTGTGTTGACCTCTGGCGTCAGCTGGGGCGCGCGCGCTTGTATTTACTATGATCTATCGTAACCGCTTGGTAACCACTCTGCAACAATTTCTAAAAGTATTTGGGAAATAATATAACATGATGTAAAAATGATTGGAATCGATTCAGTTGCTTATTCTGAACAAACTATATTCAGGTTTCATATAAACAAAAAATAATATTGTATATTTGGTGTTGTTTTAATCCTGTATCTCTAAGGTGAACAATGGGCAAGATATTTCACGGACAATCTTTTAAATCATTACAAAGCATTTGATTTCATCATTCATGTTGAAATTATCTATGTGAGAACAATAAATAAGGACAGAATTACCTACATCAATACCTTATAAGAACAGGAGAACATATTAGTTATGTATTCATAACTAATATGTTCTCCTACACACACACACAATATATTCACCAATAATCACGATAAATTCACCATAATAAACAAACTAAAAATACAAGATACAATCCAGAAAATACAAGTAAATTGTCGAAATAACATCAAAGCGATTAACACCTTTACTGTACCGGTTCTCACATATTCCTTTGGTATAATGAATTGAACCTAAAGCCTAAAGAAAAATTAATACCTCAATGACCAAATTCCGCAAACCTGAACCTGCTGTCCTACCTACAGAGCCTCAGTGGCGTAGCGGTAGCGAACGCGGCCGTTGCGCAAGGAGGTGCAGGTTCGATCGCCGCACTGTGCAAATATTTTGTATGCATGAATATGAATATTTGGACTGGTCTGGTCGTGACTCGAAAGCACATTAAGCCGTTGGTCCCGGTTGCCATGCGAACATTTAGTGGCATTTAGTGGCGGTTGTTGGAGCCCTCAAAAGTCCAACAATTGGTCTAACTGCAATGCTTAGATATCGCCTTCGGGTTGTGGAGGTCAGACGGCAGTCGCTTCACGGAAAATATCGAAGTTTAGCCAAAATCAGGAGTCAACTAGCAAAGCAGACCCCAGACTCCAAAGCTGAAAAGCTACGGATGCGACTGGGATGATGACTATCCTACCTACAGAGACTAATTACTAATTCATGTACTTATACAACATGGACTTGTAATTCTTCTTCTTCTTCCTCAGCCTATAGATGTCCACTGCTGGACAAAGGCCTCCCCCAAGGCTTTCCACGATGACCGGTCTTGTGCTGCCCGCATCCATCGGCTTCCCGCGACCTTCACCAGGTCATCGGTCCACCTTGTTGGGGGTCTCCCTACGCTGCGTCTTCCAGTACGTGGCCGCCACTCCAGAACCTTACTGCCCCATCGGCCATCGGTTCTACGAGCAATGTGCCCTGCCCACTGCCACTTAAGTTTAGCGACTCGCAGAGCTATGTCGGTGACTTTGGTTCTTCTGCGGATCTCCTCATTTCTGATTCGATCACGCAGAGAAACTCCTAGCATAGCTCTTTCCATTGCCCTTTGTGTGACTCTGAGCCTTCGTATGAGGCCCATTGTGAGCGACCACGTTTCAGTTCCGTAAGTCATCACTGGCAACACACACTGGTCAAAGACTTTAGTCTTGAGACACTGTGGTATCTTGGACGACGAGAAGATGTAGCGTAGCTTCCCGAACGCTGCCCAACCGAGCTGGATTCGCCGAGACACCTCTTTCTCGAAGTTGGACCTACCTAGTTGGACTTTCTGTCCCAGGTATATATACTCGTCAACAACTTCGAGTGCAGAGCAACCAACTACAATTGGAGTGGGTGCGACATGAGTGTTCGACATGATCTTCGTCTTATCCATGTTCATTTTTAGACCCACTTGTTGGGAAGCTCTGCTGAGGTCATTGAGCATTTTGCCCAAGTCTTCCAGGGTCTCAGCCATGACCACGATATCATCTGCGAAACGGAAATTAGTGATGTACTCGCCGTTGATGTTGATGCCAAGTCCTTTCCAGTCCAGGAGCTTGAAGACATCTTCCAACGCAGCAGTGAACAATTTAGGAGATATGACATCTCCTTGTCTCACTCCACGCTGCAGTTGGATCGGTTTCGAGTCCTGATCCTGGAGACGGACTGACATGACGGACGGACTTGTAATTAGTATAGTATTAGTATATTTTAGTAAATTTCTTTAGCACAGACACTTATTCAGCCGATTATAGATTATGCCGACGCTTGTTACCTGGATGCTACTGAGGAGCTGTTAAACAAGCTTGAGCGCCTGCAAAACCTGTGCATTTGCTTTGTTTTCGGTCTTCGTAAGTATGACCATGTTTCTCACCTTCGCAAGGAACTCAAGTGGCTCCCAATCCGCCTTTGCAGGAATACTAGGATTTTATGTCTCCTTTTTAACATCTTACACAACCCGTCTTATCCTTCCTACCTGCGTGAGCGTTTTTCTTAAGCGCGCTCTGGCGGGGCACTCTGTAGATCACACCTAAGATCCATCCTTAAATCTCATCCTCATAAAACGATTTACTATTCCTATTCCTTCTCTGTACATGCTGTAAGATTATGGAATTCGCTCCCGCCTAACATTCGTGATTTAAACACTATTTCTATATTTAAACGTCGATTAAAAGAGCATTACCTTTCCTCGATATTGTGAGAATTTGTTTATTATTTGTATCTATTTATATATTTTAGTATTATGTATTTATTTAAGTATAGTTATTTTGTTCGTGTTTTCTTGTTTTGTAATATTGTTGTGGCTTGGTTTCATGTTTAATATTATTACTTTAGGTATATTTAATGTTATTACTTTTATACTTATCATAGTCATATTCTATTTCCTTCTTGTTCTTACACACTATTGTCTACATTACTGTTTTACTTCTCCTTTCGCAGGTCTGCTGGAAGAATTTTTTTAAGAAATAAGCAGCACCTTTGTACTCAGATCTTAATTTTGTCGTATTTTTATGTATTTTGTTGTGTGTACATAAATAATAAAATAATTAAATATATTTACTATAGTACTGTTTATTATTATTATTATTAAACCTACACAATAGACTTACACTTAAACAATTCTTTTTTTAAAAAGTCGGAAGTTTTGTGTTTCACAAAATTGTAACACACAACGACAGAAACTTGACATCCCCAAATTTAAAAGATACCTACATTTGATCAAAGAAATGAGAAAGTAATCGACGTTAAAATTACGCTTTCAGAATAAACCCAGAAATCTCTACACGGGAGACAGCGCCAAGACTTATGACGTCGAAGACTTAGACCACATAAATGTCGATAACGAAACATCGAACGCGTGGCTTAAACAAAGCGGTCTCTTCCCTGAGACTGAGTAGTTTATGCTTGCTATACAGAACCAGGTAACTGAAACCAAAACTTAAAAAATGTTCATCATAAAGAACTAGCTTTCCGCCCGCGGCTTCGCCCGCGTGGAGTTCGGCTATATCCCGCTTTTTAGGTTTCCTTCGGGAATATCATTTTTTTCCGTAATAAAGAGTACTCTATCATTTAATCCGGACTACTAACTTTACGTCTACAAAATTTCAAAGCAATCGGTTCAGTAGTTACAGCGTGAAAGCAGAACAAACAAACTCACTTTCCCATTTATAATATTAGTATGATTCGGATATATCGCGCTTCTTAGATTTCCTTCGGGAATATCAATTTTTTCCGGGGTATAAAGTACCCTATTATTTAATCCAGACTTCTAACTTTACGTCTACAAAATTTCAAAGCAATCGGTTCGGTAGTTACGGCGTGAAAGCGGAACAAACAAACATTATAATATTAAGATGATTAAAATAATATGCACATATAAAAAATGCAATAGTTCCCAAGAAACGATTGAGTGCAAGTCAATATCTTAAACAGACTACAAACACAGACACGATCAAGTAGTCAACATCATACACCAAAAAGTAGCTCACTAGTACAAACCAGGGATGTTCCAAATATCCGCATCCACAAATGTGGAGCTGTGACATGTTAAGGAAAAAAATCGGCATCAGCAACATCCCTAATAAAAACTTACTTAGATTCCGTTACCATAGTACAAATACAATCCCGAAACTGTATTAGAGAACCCATCAACAAAATTATATTTTGACCGCGCCATTCCTACCGATCGAACAATTAATTGCAGGAGACCAGATATGACACTTAAAAATAAAAAATAAAACTGGGTATTTAATAGATATTGCTATACCAAATACAATATAATAATACCGTATAATATTGTCTACAACAGGAGTGATACGGAACAACTTCACCAGTCCCTTAACTCCCTCAACTTACCAGCAAATACCTCCATCTGCTGCAGAAGGCAGCGATATTAAACACATGTAGACTCGTGAGAAAGTTCCTACAATGTGAATGAGAAAACCCACATGCAAACACAAACATTCTACCATCTTCTGTGCAATCTTGTGTACGATATTCACTCGGCCTAGGCCAGTGCAGTGTATATAATAATTTAGAACAAAACATTTTTTGGCAATGATATCCTTAACACTGGCGCTGATTCTGTTGTTCACAATTTAAACTAATTTTATGTCAAGTGCATATTTTTCCTTCCATTTCGTTAAGAAAGGGATAGAAGATACACATTTTAGTTTAATCCTGTCAAATTAAGATACTCGATAGAAGTTAAGCGCGATTAAAAACATGGCGACTAAAAATACGCCAGTTTACGTCAGGAGCGCACTAACTTGACAAGTCTAAACTGACATTTTATCTTCTGTCCTTTTCTAAATGAAATAGAGAGAGAAAGATGCACTGAACTTCAATCTAATTTAGTTTGTGAACAAGGGAATCGGGGCCACAATGTATAAAAACTACTCACAAATAACCATTCGCACATACATTTTGTTCATAAATAAGTTAGTATTCACATTTTTGAGCTCATTTGGTAACTTATGATACTTTGCAAGGCAGCTTTTGTTATAAAAAAAAGGTACACATTACATTAATTGTTAGTGCATTTAGATACCAAAACTTTGTCCAACGCCGACACCTTTCTCTTGAGACTCCCAGCCCGTACCGACCCGACCGAGGTACGTCAGCTAAAGGCAAGCAATCACTTAACAGCTCATAAAACTTGCTTCATTTCGAGCGGCTGAGTGACAAGTTGCTACTTCGCTTACAATTACACAAGTTGAGCCGCTGCCCCTAGTTGTCACTTACATACTTACAGCTAACTTTGAAAGGGTTTCTAAGGGTGGCGAAGGCAAACAATGACGGTATTGATTTCAGATTAATATTGGAACCTACATCGAAGAAGAGGTGCCTAGAATTTGATATACTCATATTTTTATTCAGATTTTAAATTATTACGACGGGTGGGGAACAAAGGAGTCTTCAATCCTTACTATCCATACTAATATTATAAATGCGAAAGTATCTCTGTCTGTCTGTCTGTCCGGCTTTCATGCCAAAACTACTGAACCAGTTGTAATGAAATTTGGTACACAGATAGTCTAGAGCCTGAGAAAGGACATAGACTATAAAACATTCTTATGACCAATAGGAGCAGAGCAGGAACAAAAAATGTTGCGGATACGGGAGCAAACGCGGAAGTACTATTTATTGCTCCCATTATTCAACAGGCGCTTATTTTATATCAACTGAGCTCATTCGGCTAGAATCTTACGCGGGTGAAACCGCGGGGCACAGCTAGTTTACTATATTTTTTTGAAAGATAGCTGGTCGATGTGTCGCCTGCAGACAGAATTGAACCTGCACTCAAGACAGAGGCACAGAGAGGAGAAATGGACGCCTTTGCCCTGCAGTGGAACAACAGACACTGAAAAACAATTTATAATAATATTAATAATTCATCATGTGACTAGCCTTTTAACAGCTATGTTGAGTTGCACTAATAATATAATCTATTTTCTAATAATATTATCTAGTTTGTGAGGTTGTAAGGGGATATCTCTGGATATATTGCACTGATTTTAAAAATTAGTTTACCAATAAAAATCAAATTATTTGTGAGTGCCATAGGCTATATTGATGTGAACAATAAAAAAACATGGTAGTCACAAGGTTTCGTCACAAGTAAAAATGTTTACCGTCCACGTTTCAACGAAGTGTGCACGGGTCAGCTAATCAAGAACAGAGCTGAAGAGTAATCACTCGCTAATTGCCGGTCGAGCTTGAAAAAATCTTTTTCCACTTGACAGCCCAGTTCTAGAGTATGGCAGCAAACATAAAGTTAGGAGGACATCTAGCTCACGTCACTCGCGCACAAGTGATAGGTGAGTCGGGGGACATGAACGGGCAGGACCTAGTAAATAATAAATATACAATTTTTTATACTTTGCAAATGATTTCAGGGAATAAAAAAAATCTTTTAGGTTCACTTCATTCTGAAAAACACAAAACCGGACAATCCTAATTACTTATTCCAAATACCACTCCAACTAGTCTACACAGAACACAAAAACTGTCGCCAAAAAAAAAACAAAAGGGTGCATCCTCACTGCACCACTAAAGCAGCATCACAGCCGAGCACAAATTATACGAATTGGAAAAAGAACCGGTCGGAACTGGTTGATACCGGACAAAGGCGCCAGGCGAGGCTAATCGAACACGAATGGAATGGAAAATTTCCGCATGCCTTTGTTGTTCTTCCCTTGCTCCGTGGAACTCGTTTTCTTTCAGCGCATCCGACGCTGTTAGTGTATTTGGGCGATCTATTGGGAAAAACGTAAAAAAAAACTGCTGAATTTATTAAGGATAGTCTTTTGCAGAGTTCTCTCTCTAATATATTTTTGTTTCTGCTTCTTTATTGCAGTGTCGATGTTCCGGATCTGTTAAGTAACACGCGATTTATTTTAGAGCAATTTTGTTTCAAATTGTTTGGAGAATAAAAACAAGGCGCGGAGTGTATGTTTTGATTAAATCATGCTTGCTGTTGAACTGCACCCATTGTAAAAGTGAAATGCTTCGTAATTAGTGTGTTAGGCAATTGGGATTCATAATTTGAATCATGTTGAAGCATATTGCCAAATCCATTGCTCCTTATGTTTGGTAAATGTGTCTGTTCAACAACGTAAATAACGCAATAAATTTTGTTGAACTGTTTAAATAAAACCCATCGCTACTAATGTTTTACTTGGAAACAAGTTATGGACAATTACGATTAATGTTAAGGGCGAAATTACAATTTTATTTAATCCTTGATCATGAGCGTAATTTTATATAAGTATTTATGTTTATTTTACTGTCCATTCCGTGAAATGGGCTATAAGATCGTCCTAGACCATTTTATTGTTAACTTAAAATACGTTTTGTAATAGGCACATAGCCATCTTAGAAGGCATTATGTACATTGTTTAAAGCAATACTGTGAAATGAATTAAGTCTATAACAGTTTATAGTCCTATTTTCTAGTTTATTGAAAATATTATCTTTGAATATTTATAACAATTTTAAGAACCGTAGCTAATACCTATGTTGTTTGTGTTTGAAGAAACTTAATTACAGCAAATAAATCATTAACCATTTATAGTAAGTAAACAAAATTGGCCGTGCATAAACTAACTAAGCTTATCATGGCCGTATGTACAAATAATATTTGGGACCGGCTTATGATTTCGTTTAAATGCTGGGTTTGGTATTGAAATATATATTTTATCCGTGAAATAACATGAACGTTTGAAAACTTCTGATCGTAAAAACGAAGAAAATGCATTTATTTCCTAAAAACTTTTATTAAAAGTACCTACTTGTATTAAAAATTAGACGAATTTGATCTCGGTGTAATCTTCCGAAGCTGAACAGTATTTTTCTAAAACAAAATTAAAATAATAAGTCCTTTGTCCACCTCAAAGATCTTACGAAAAATCCTCGAGCACACGTTCACACTACGCAAGTCAAAGCGACCCACTCGCCGCACACAAATCACAGGTGCAGGCTGCAACTCTAACAAGCTGCCCTTACGTTACTGCGCAGTGAGAAGAACCCTTATGTGGCAAATCGTCGCCTTACTGTTGAGGTCACAAGAAAAATGTGTCTCTACAGAAGATCTACATTACCGTCGTGCATTTGTTTTAACCAAAAATGGCGTAGAAACAATTAATATCACCTCCGTATTTAAAGTGAATCAAGATAAAGGCTCGCGGAAGATGAATGTATCGCGAGGATATCTACCGATAGCATAGGCTTGTATCAAAAATAAAGAATAAAAATTAAATGAAATTTATTACATATTCAAATTAATTTACATTAGTTTGTTAGCGATCAGAAGTGGTATTTATTAAAGAAACAAATCAGGACGTTCCAATGTTCGTATATTATCCATATGAATTACAATTACAGCCAGAACTTGTTAATTAAGATAGGAACACAATAATAATCACTGAGCACAAAACAATATGTCAAACAATAGCCAGCAGCTCTCAATTAATATAGAAAATATAGGTCTCAGAGAGTTTACACGACGATGTTTACCAGTCTTGAGTCCGATGACAAAAAAGAGACACGAGCGGGTAGGTCGCGTCTTTTATAGTGAGCTTGAGGTGGGGTTGCCGGTCTTCGCTAACAAGTTGGTGATTAACCTCCTGTTAAGTAAATAATGTCTGTATTAGGAGACTACGCTCTTCCACAGCAGTATACAAAATATGAAAATAGAATAGAATTAATACTCTTTACCATAGATATACACCATCAGCTCTTTGGCATACAGCGATTTCTCGACATCGAATACATTTACAAACATTCTGAATGATATCGAAGAATCCAATCAAATGATAAGAGTACTTAGTCTTGTTTGAATATTATAAATAAGAAGGATGTGAAAGTTTTGTACGAACTCGACCTTTTGTAGAGCTTTATATACAATGTTCGCGGTTGGAAATAATGAGCCGTCCTCCGAACAGTTAATGGCTTAAGTATCAGCGTGAAGGGCTCAAAAACATGTACAGTTTTACAGTTGCTTGCAATTCTCACACTCTTTGCACTGTCTTGAGCACCCACACGTGCTCTACTACTTATAATTTTAATTTGCTACTATTTTCTTCTCAGACGTGGTGACGTTGGTGTAGAGGTTTTTACACACTAAATAAAGTGTCGTTACAATGGAAACATTAATCTAAACCCGTGTGTTAAAGAACTGTCGCTATTGCAGCGATTTCTTTCATAGGTAGTGGCCAGTAGTAATAAAAATTATGTGTATATATAATTATTCTTAATTTGGTAACTACAGCCTGCGTCACTCATAAACAGGGCTACCTCAGTTTCCTCCGACTATTTACTCTTTGCACGTTGATCGTTTAAATTTGAATCATTTCACTAGTATTACGTTTAGTTGGTTGGCGGAGTTGTTTTTATTAGTTAACAGACAAAAAGAAAAAAAGGCGGTACTCAAGTCAACGGGTATATTTTTTGTTTATCTTTAGTTGGTTATCTTAACCAATGAAGTATAACTTTTTTATTTACGAGGGAGTTATTTGCTTTCTTATTTTTAAGTAATTTAGTTTTAAAATTACATTTTATGAGAAGTGAATTTTATAAGCCATATTTTACAGTTCTTTAAGGAAAAAGATGCTATTCAAGAAAACGATAATAGTGTTCATTTCATTTGCGAACAATTCCAAGTCAGCTTTAAACATTGAAGGTTCTAATCTTCCATAACGTTTAATGAAATTTAAGTATTATTATATTACTTAAATTTATCAACTTATTCATTAACTTATTTTAATAATGTCGACATTAAAAGGCACACTGTTGTTACATTAGGTAAATTAGTTTTGTTTAATTCTTGATGGATTTAATTAATCAGAAGACAACTACGTTTCACGTTACCTAATCTAAAGTTCGTCTATAACTTCACAACTATCTAGAAAGTACTTTGTCTGTCGTTATAACACTTACTAGTAATAGATCTTGTGGTTCATTGAACAACATGGTTACTACACTAATAATATTGTTGAAATCCTTGTCAAGAATGTTCTTCGAACTTTCAAACATGTCTAATTATAAATCAGAGCTTCAATATACATTTTGTAAAGTTTCCCTCACAGAACCTTTCTTACATAGGGCGGGAGGCTCCTTATCTCATTCCAATTTCTCAGTATAAATCAACAATAGTAATTCATTAAACCCGCGTAGAGGGGCCACTGGGCGCCATTCAAGGCAACGCTGGTCTATCGATGGCACTCGTGGCCCAACCTGTACGAAACAAAACGCCTTTGTGACTGATACGGCGTCCACTACCTATACTTGGAAGCGTGGAAGTCATCGTGTCTTTGAGTAAATCAGGTCAATATGTGCCGTGGCATATTTTGCTTGTAGACATAAACTTAAGAAAAATTTAACAAAATTCGAAAATTCTGTTAAATAATGTGATTTATGATCGATATCTTATCCAACTGTGAAAAGAAGCTGCCTAAAATTCACCACACAGAGCCAATATGACGAGATAATCCATACTAATATTAAAAATGCGAAGTCTATCTGTCTGTCTGTTACGCTTTCCCGCATAAACCTCTGACCCTATTTTAATGAAATTTGGCACAGACCATCTATAGACCCTGAGAAAGGACATAGGCTACTTTTTATGCCGGAAAATTTGATATTCCCGAGGGAAATCTAAAAAGAGCGATATACCCGAATTCCACGCGGATGGAAAACTAGTTAATAATAAGACATTTACTTGGACACTTAGGAAACATACGTTAGTATAAACTATAAAGGATTAAAATCTATTGTACAAAGAGTCACTTTAAAATGCATTGTGATGCCTCCTGAACTTTCGTCGAGACGTTACTTACAAATGGTATTAGGTGACGTGACGTAATATAAGTATTATTAACACGACATAAATAGCGTAACAGACTAACAGTATGTATGGCTTGAATGTTGACTCTTTAACAATAATCATTGCTTTATTAGCGTTAATGAGCAGACTAATTTTTCGAACGTAACGAAGTAATGGATATCGCTCAAACATATATATAGTTTGTTACGCAATTAGGGTGCATGACCTAGTCCATCTAATCTGTATTTGTGATTAGGGAATTGCATGATTTAATTCCCCCATCTCCGTTCCACCATCGGACTACCCGTCATACGGTGACTTTCCACCCTTGCGTTGTTGACACCATTGCGATCCGGACGAAGCGTTTTGCTTCCTCTTTTATAAATAAATAAATAAATAAATAAATAAATATATACGGACAAATCATACAGATTGAGCTAGCCCCAAAGTAAGTTCGAAACTTGTGTTATGGGGTACTAACTCAACGATACTATATTTATAATAGATACATATATAGATAAACATCCAAGACCCAGGCCAATCAGGAAAAGATCGTTTTCCATCATGACCTGGCCGGGGATCGAACCCGGGGCCTCCACGTCGCAGGCAGGCGTGTTGACCGCTGCGCCACGGAGGACGACAAATACACCGCGTTCATACCGTGTTACCGCGTGTTTTATACCGCGTACATCAGGGGACTGGACCAATTTGCCAGCGACGGTGTTTCCGTCACACTACAATTTGAGTGTCTTCAAGGCTAGAGTAAATAGGCTCTTAATAAACTAGCGCGCTTTACCATGAACGATCGCATCACTGCTTACCATCAGGCGGAATTGCGGTTAAGCGCTAGTTTAAAATTATAAAAAAAAATGCAAAAATGTAAACAAATATGGGTTTATCCATAAGGACATATAGCTTTAATTCCTTCATAATCAAATTTTAATACAACTTCACACATGTTTGTAACTTATCAATAGTGGTAACCACTCTGAAATCAACTTATTTACCGTTAAAATAAAGTTGATATTTCTTTAATTTGATAAAACATCAATTTGTCAGGTACCTACATTTGAATAGCCATTTTTATATTAGTGTTACCACAACTTATATTAGTTGCGCCACGCGATTTCGCAATCCCGTTGGAATATCGGGATAAAAGAATGTCGTATAGTATTCCTGGTTATAAAGTATTAGTGGGCCAAATGATTTGACAAATTCTGTTCAGTAATTTTTGGATGAAAGAGTAACAAACACACACCCATTCATTCATACATACATCCTCACTACCTTTCGCATTTACAATATTATTAGTAGCATAGGATAGTAAAAACTAGGATAGGATTTAGGTCTGATAGGTTCGATGGATGGCATTAGTTCCAGCGCACCTCTGTAGAACAAAAAGCCTTTGTCAGTGGCCACGAACGTCGCCCATCGTAAGTGGGACATAGGCTCTGAAAGCGAGTGGCTCCTACGGTCGACTTCTTTGTTTTTTTATTCTGTTTAGTTCTGTTCACGTCTTTTGAACATATATTTTTGACAGTTCCTTTGTGATTTTTTTATATCTTTTAGTAGTAATTTTAAACGTCAGTTGTTTGTACGGTTCTATACATCAAATAAAACAACGGATCCTTTATAATATTATTTCGGTAGACAGGCGGACGTCTGTCTATCTGTCTATTAAGACCGTTGTAGATTGTGGCGTGGAGGCCTAGTGGTTAAAACACCAGCCTCTCAAATATGAGTGTGCGGGTTCGATTCGAGGTCTGGCAAGTACCAATGTAACTTTTCTAACTTATTTGTAGGTACTTTCTCAGTCTGATAGCCTCCGTAGCGTAGCGGTAGCGGACGCGGCCGCTGCGCAAGGTGGCGCGGGTTCGATCCCCGCACAGTGCAAGTATTTGTATGCATGAATATGAATATTTGTACTGGTCTGGTCGTGCCTCGGAAAGCACGTTAAGCCGTTGGTCCCGGTTGGCCTACGAACATCTAGTGGCAGTCGTTACGGGTTGTTGGAGCCCTCAAAAGTCCTACAATTGGTCTAACTGCAATGCTTCGATGTCGCCTTCGGGTTGTGGAGGTCAGACGGCAGTCGCTTCATGGAAAATGCCGAAGTTTAGCCATATCAGCAGTTGGACTGGTAAAGCGAACCCCAGACTCCAAAGCTGAAAAGGCTTCGGATGCGACTGGGATTAACGCTGGGATGATGATGACTTTCTAAGTATATCTTGGACACCAATGACAATGTTTACAAGGTGAAAGAAAACATCTTGAGGAAACCTAGACTTTAAGTCTGAAATCGCCAACCCGCATTGTGCAAGCGTGGTGATTACGCTCAATTCTTCTCTGTATGAGAGGAGACCTGTGCCTATAGTTGAGCCAAATTCGATAAAGAATAGAGGTAAACAAACCGTTGCTAGGCAACGAGTAGTTTACGCCTAAAATACACATGTTAACAACCTTTTCTACATTAATGATTTTCATAAAAGTAATATTGCTACTTCCTACTAATCTAAATAGTTTATTTATGATTTGCATAGAACGCTTAACCGATTTGAATGAAATAAGACACACATGTACCTAAGCTAATTTCCTAATAGGTTAAATTTTTTGATAAATATCCATACTAATATTATAAATGCGAAAGTAACTCTGACTGTCTGTCTGTATGTCTGTCTATCTGTCTGTCTGTCTGTTACACACAGACAATCTTTAGACCCTGAGAAAGAACATAGGCTACCTTTTATCACGGAAAAATTTGTTGGAAAGAGGAAAAGGAGGAGGATTTGGGAATTTCGGGAACAACCCGAGGGAAATCTAAAAATCGCGATATAACCGAACTCCACGCGGGCGAAGCCGCGGGCGGAAAGCTAGTATATTATAATTAGTCCTTACTTGAAAGTATTACAATGCATGTGTTATATAGTTGATTTGAAAGTAATTAAAATACGCTAAATTGTATTGACAAATACCTTCCAATTTATTCATTGGTTGAATTCCACAAAATGTGTTTAATACCTGGATTTCGTCCATCTTTCTTTTTTTGTAGGGCTACCACGTAAAATTAAAGTCGACTTTTTATGGTTTTTCGAAATACCAAGTTACTATGCATGTTATTTTAGTGTTTCTATTGAAATATGTTGCAATAGGAATTGTTAATAAATAGCTTAATCTAAAAGTCGATAATCATGTAAATAACAGAAGATTTGTAAAACGTGAGTTGTGATAACCCTAAATTTGTTTGTTTACCTCTATTCTTTAAGGAGCTAGGCGTTGGTATAGGCACAACGCAGGATAAAAAGGTTGATGATGATGATATGAACGCGTGAAGGTATCTATCAAGTTGAAATTAAGTACTTACTATCTCTATACTTAATTACTTCCATGGTTTCGCGGAACTATAATAAAATTAAGATTATTTATTAAGTTAACGTAATAGAAAAATACGCTCAGTTAATTATAAAGAGGTAAAGTATGTGAGATCGAAGACATGTTATAAATTCTTTTACCTATACAAAGCCACGTTATTGGTGATTGACATGGGAACCCGAAAAATAAAGACTTTTTCATCAATATTCACCACCAGACGAAGTGAGCATGGTTCAGCCAGTGTGATATATTTTGATACTGGCATATAAATCAAAAGCCATAGGGTACTTCTTGTTGACATAGAATGTTGAAATTTGGCTAGTTGCGAGGTTCTCGCATCATAACTGAAAGATAAAATTCGTTTATTTATTGTCTTACCACAAAATACATTTTTTTTTTAAATTATTAAATCTTACTATACTTACCTACAGCTGGAGAATCGACCGTGACGTATATCTCCTAACTACGTAGTCTGGCATCAACTACGCCAGTTTCCTTTTTTTTTGTTTTGATAGCATATCGGGCTCAAGGTCTGACATCCAAACTCAAGGTCTACCAATAAGCGATGAAGCGAAGTATATAGTTGGCACTAAATTAATAAATCGTATTCTTAATACAATATGCCACTCCAAAAACAAAACAGCTGGTGTGGCTTAAAAGGCTATGAAACATAAACGAGACTGAGCAGGACATGTCTACCACATACCGGACAAACTATGGGCCCAAATAGTACAGAATACGTGACAGCGAGGTGAGTTCGTAGCAAACCACGTGGAAGATATCGGGACGAGGTAAATAAATCAAAAACCAGAAGGAGGACGCTTAGGGTCACGCAAGGTAAAAGGAGTGGCCTTTGAAGTACAAGGTTATCATAACTCCGTTGAAGCTAATGATAACGATAAATGATTTATTTTCCGTAGGTGGGTTTGTACAAAAACTTTTCCAAGTCAATCATATTATTTAACTAGATGAAATATTGGCGTTCCCTATGTTAATACTCTGAGAAGAACAAATGAAACAACAAAAGTCACCGTTACTTTTATCATCCAGACATATTCTTGGCCAGATCAAATGAATATTATAGTGTAGGTAGCATCGATGTCTGAGATGAAATCGTTTGAGGAAAGAACCATACAGATTAAGAGGCTCGTCCAATCAGTGCACGATTTTGTCTTAGGTATACATCATATATGTGTTAGTTATGTAGCGGTACCTACGCCATTGGATCAACGCGTCATATTGACGTCACACGAATTCTACATCTCGCAATCAGAGTTTACCGTGCAACTAGCATACATACAACTTCCCAATTTCAAGCATTGGGCAAGTGCCCGCCAGACATAACAGCCGTCTGGTCGGAGGATCCTTCTTTTTCTATCGAGAATGAGTGAACTTTACACCCCGTTCTTCATGCCTCCACAGTTACAAAATGTTATATGCCTTCTAAATACCAGATAATAAATGTTCTTGGCCTGAGTAATAACATCATTGAAGTTTACCCCGAAAATGTATTATACAAGCCAAACATACATCGTCATCAATCTGGTGTGGAGTGGCGCAATTTACATACAAATAGGTAGCAGTCCAATGGAGTTAGTGAAGTGCTCTCCAGCGTCATGCCGGGGACGCAGCCACCGGCAGCTAACGTCTTATCAAACTGGTGAAACATATTTGCCAATTACAATTAGATTATAGAAATGATGTATGGAATGTGTAGTTGAAGATATGGTTACGAAAGGGCTGACTAAGGAGATGGTGTCAAATAAAGAGTTATGGAAGAAAAAGTAATGTTGCGCCAACCACAAATAAGTTGGAATAAGGGCAGGAGGATTATGATAATGATGACAACGATCATAGATGAAGTACTGCATATTATTTTAACTTACTGTCGGTTACATAGATTTTCAAAGTGGCAAAAATTAAAAAAAGCCGTACTGTGAGAGTTGTTAGAACTATAACAACAACAAAAAAAAACGGCAAAATCAGCGTCAGATTTTTTTCTGAAAAAGTCTGGCTCTGATTTTGCCGTTTTTTTTTCAGCAATCTCTTACCACAGGATGCTAAAGATCGCGCGAAATGGAGGAGAATGAGTAGTAAAGCGGACCCAGGGCCAACGCGAAGGACGCGGATGCAACCGGGACTAAACGCTGGTATAATGATGATGAGCAGTGAGTCCATTTCTACCCTTCGAGTACAGAAACCTAACCGATGGAAACGATTTTGACCTGTAAAAGTTGTTAGATGGAGCGGTAACTAGAGAGATATCATATATATAATAATATATCATATGATTATACCAGCCAGAAACGCACGTGCACGCGTAGCACTCGTGTAACTGTCTAACGTAGTAGTGGTGCCGTGGTTGAAAGAAATACAATGGACCCTGGCGTACAGGCAAGTGAAGGCACAGAGGTGTGTTTCAGTCAGTAAAAATCTGACACGACCTTCGGTTCCGCTCAGAGCGGGAGAGGACATTTGATGATTTCCCAATCAAAAAAACGGGGTGTAATGTAGTAGCTACTTCATATTATTTTGACTGTAAAGCGGGACTGTCATAGTAATGTACGTGTTTTTTTTTTTTGGAAAAAATATTACATATATTAAAAACTAGCGGAGTGGAGTTAGTTATGCTCCGCTCCTATTAGTCGCAGCGTGATGTTATATAACCTAAGGCCTTCCTGGAATAATGGACTATCCAACGTAAAAAGCTTTTTCAAATCGGACCAGTAGTTCCTGAGATTAGATAATGGGCATTAATTCACGTACACATTGCATAGAATTTTTCAATTATTTTTACTATAACACTCAAAAATATCTAAACCTGAAAATAGCAGGTCACTAAAGTGAATTCTTGAAGAAGTCCGTCACAAGTACAGTATCAGTCGTGTATACCTCCATTACAATGTACATACAAAATGTAGCTGTTGACCCAGTTAGCGATAGGGCTGGCATGCACTGCATTACATGTAACTCGGGTTAAGCGCACTTTAATTAGCTACCAACGTTTTGGCGAAATATGTTGTATGCGCCATTCACTTAAACGATGGAAATTGCGTGATTGTGGGCTTTTGGTGCGGTTAAAAACAAGGGCTAGTTTTTACCCGACTACGGCAAAGCAAAAGGAGGGTTATGATTTTGACAGGCTATGTATGTATGTACGTATGTATGTATGTATGTATGTATGTATGTATATATGTATGTATGTTCATCTGTTCCCTCGTAACTTCTAAACTACTTATCAGAATTCGACAAATGAAATATCATTAGAAGCGTCTTAATTGTCTGCTGGTTATAGGCTATATAGGGTTTCACAAAATCTACTGTGGCGCCCTCTAGCGGACAAAACATACAGAGTAAAAAAATAAAGTTAAGATAAATATGCCGTGTTTGGTATCATTTAAAAGCGCTTTACTTGTACATTTTGAATATATATATATTGCTAGCATTTGCGTGTGACTTTACCTGTATTCATGGGCTGGTTGCATATAATTCACATCTTTTCGTTCATAGCTTCTTTACTACTTATCAGAATAAGACCACTGCAGCACCATTAGAAAGGCCTTGATATTCTGTTAGTTATGAGCTATAAAGCTTGTCACCAAATTTAGTATTGCGCCCTCTAGCGGACAAAAAGTTCTATGTTAATATAAAATTAAAATAAATATACCGTGTTTGGTATCACGTGAAAGAGCTTCACGAGTGCTTTATGCTTGTACATAATTACAAGAATGCTTTTTGCTTTTTTTTGTTTTTTGCGTTGTCAAGGTGCTATGGTAGGTAGGTATATGTAACGTGTGACTACGCCTTTCAAAACATGAAAATTTATCTCTACATAGTGAATACTGCATACTTCAGAATAGTATTGTATGACATTACAACTGTGTCCATTTACTTGCAACTACATTAGCAACTTTGTTCAGTTCAGTATTCTGAAAATCTTGTTTTATACTTTTTCAGCGTCGTTTTTTGTCGTAGTTGGGTTTTAGTTTTTTAACTTTTTTTTTTTTTTGGAAATAAGCTTCTGCTACAATGTTTGATTTTGTATGACCTTCATTTTGTGCTACAATAAATTTTAATAATACTGTCGCGATCGTTTGAGGTCAGGTGGTGGTGCTACGTTTAAAATACTTCGTCTACGTCAGCTAATAGAAAAAGGCTACGCAGATATACGGTGACAAGAACTCCATCCATACCTTTGAAAAGAAGGTATTGCATGATACCGATAGCGCCTTACGTTTTTTGACGTATTTTTTTTTTTTAGTTTAAAGTATCTATGCAATATCTTAATTTGACAGGACTATATATGTGTTCTATCTTTTTTAACGAAATAGAAAAATAGAGATGCTTTGTCAGTCTCCTTGCCGAACCTTACCTTAACGTCAGTTCAGCTCATTGTTTTAGCTTCTTATATAGCATTATCATGATACTCATAATCAAGAGATATTCTAGTCCATGGTAGCCCTGCGAACATCACAATTCCGCAGCACTCGTGGCGAGATATCGAGTGATCGCCGACCGCTCGAGTTCGTTCGATACTCCTGCTGCTGCAAATTGTTCCGAACTACTCGATACCCAAGTTTTTGTCGAGAGCACACGAGTGGCCGAGACTATTGGTATTTGAGAATGTGAATAGTCAAATAAGAATGTGAACTAAACTAAACATGTGTATTTGTGTTGAAACTTGTTTCATTTTTGTTCAAGAAACTCTTGATTGTACAAAATATTTCTGCGATTTTATGAAGTCAACTTATGACTATTTCATTATTGATTATTGAAGCTTTTTTGTATTTACATACTTTGAACAATCCCCATTTCGTAGGATTTACTCCAAGGCAATGTTGAAAAGTATTACGTTATTCATTAATATTACAATATAATGAAATAATCGGGTATTTATAGATGTAAGTAGAAATACAAAACCCGACAAAGCTACATCTAAGGCTCTTAACGACATCGCCTGATGAAACTAATTATACTCATTAATTATATCAGCTTTTGTTAGAGTTGTTAGGGAGCCGTTTTATTACTATTGTTTTTCGTATTTGGTCGTATCGGCGAGTTCCGATCTATACTAAGTACAATGCAGTGATTCCTTCATGCTACTAGTAACTTCTTTAATTTCAGTTCTGAGAATGAAACATACACGGAGCGAGTTCAAAAATCAAAAACGAATACATACGCGCAGAAGTTACCACCCACCAGACAAAGTCTTGCCGCCAAGCGATTCGTCGTGTTCTGGCATGATGTCTGGTGAAGCCGTACGGAGGACGGGTCTGAGCAGTTGTGTTGCGATGTGTGGCGGTTACGATGCGCCAAATGTTGTTGGGTCGGGAGTTTGGTCGTGGAGAGTCTCCAGATCAATCTCCCTCTAGCGCAGCATCGTTTGGTCGTGTTGGTCTTGGGTTTAACATTGCGTCACCTCGCTCAACTGCCGTCATTCTTCCTATTCATAAGTTTTTTAAGTGAATATACTTAATAAACTTGTGCGCTTTACCATCAACGATTGCATCACTGCTTACTTTCAGGCGGGATTGCAGTCAAGCACTAGTTTATAATTATTAAAAAAAAAAAAAAAAAACTAGAATGTAAAATATTATTTATACATATAATACAGGTCGCGGGAAGCCGATGGATGCGGGCAGCACAAGACCGGTCATCGTGGAAAGCCTTGGGGGAGGCCTTTGTCCAGCAGTGGACATCTATAGGCTGAGGAAGAAGAAGAAGATATAATACAATACGATTCTCTGGTATGAATGCTGGGTCAAATTCCGTACCGGCTTTAGCAATCTAACCAACTTAAAAATTCAATATATTACAATCAAAGCGGAATACGGCTGAAAATATTGTACAAAACTAACTTTATTAACGTTTACCGCACGCCCGACTTTTGTTCTTACTTAGTTTGAAAACTGTAGCGTTCCGTTCGCTGCACTAACATAGCGGAATTTTGTTGGAAATAAGTAAGACGTAAAAAAGGTATTTCCATAACCTTTTCATTTATACACAATATACCTAATTAAAGCGTACATTGGCCGCGCCAATTGTAAGTATTAAGTCGTGCCATTCCTTTAGTACCAAGTAGCTGCACCCCGTGGCTCCACCCGCTTAAGTTCCGATCCTGTGGTTATCTTTTTTTTTTTATAATTATAAACTAGTGCTTGACTGCAATCCCGCCTGATGGTAAGCAGTGATGCAATCGTTGATGGTATAGCGCACTAGCTTACTAAGCCTTTTCACTTAAAAAACTTAGGAATAGGAAGGATGACGGCAGTTGAGCGAGGTGATGCAATGTTAAACCCATGACCAATACGACCAACGATGCTGCCCCAGAGTGAGATTGATCTGGAGACTCTCCACGACCAAACTACCGGCACAACAACATTTGGCGCATCGTACCCGCAACACATCGCAACACAACTGCTCAGACCCGTCCTCCGTACGGCTTCACCAGACATCATGCCGGAACACGACGAATCGCTTGGCCGTGTATTTGTCTGGTGGGTGGTAACTTCTGCCGGCAGCCGATGATATGGCCTACCACCGAGAGAATAAAGTGGTTATAAACTATCGGTGTGCCAAATTTTATACAAGTCTTTTCTGTAGTTTTTGCGTGACAGAGTCACAAACATCCATCAATCCATTTTAGAGATCCTACATACATCAATAGATCCTCACAAACGTTCGCATTTATAATATTAGTAGGACTAAGAATCAACTTTTGTCCAAAACCTGCGGCACTTTGCTCTCCAAACAACATAAATCTAGATCAACATAGTCCCTCAACGACTCAAACAGACCATTTCACAAAAGATATACGCGAAAAATTCGCCTTTTATACACAACGAGTGAATTAAAAATGAATTCAAAATAGTCCGCGTTGTCACATTTAGCGGGAAATTAAATACTTTCAACGGCCGACTCAACTTTAAATAGAAAAAGTTGTTCGGGGGTAAGAGGGGGTGAGAATAATAAACACAAAGAAGGCACCTTCTCGCTCTATCGGGCTGAAACTTTTTAAATTCCGTACACCTAACCTTCAGGGCCGTACCTTTATTAATCAGGAACTCAATTAAATATCTTTTTCACGCCAGTCCGAGTACATTTTTGTTTACTTAAAGGGGATGTCCGGTATGGGGCGAGATTTGCATATTTTGATGAGGGCTGAACAAATACAGGCCGAATGCTGAAATGCTACGCTCGGAGAGAAATGAAAAAGAAAAGTTTGAAAACCGCAGAGTATTTGTTTAAACATTTGTAACTAAGTTTATAAAGTTTCAAATTCATAAATGAAAATATCTTATTATGATAAGCTTTAAGTAAAATGTTTATGTTTAAATGACGTTATGGTTGATATTTTAAGTAACACAATGATTTTCTTGGTATAATTACTTGCCATAAAACGTTATAATGTATGTAGGTTTAAGTATCAATCCTATTGCCCAAAAATGAGTCATAAATATGACGGTCTGGCCCAACTTATCTCCATATAACATAAGGAAAAGTCTTCCAGGTTTTCCAACATTAGGATTATAACACCTTTTCCTGGTAGCACCTGTTAGAAACAAGGGGACGCATGTGGGATATAAAAACTGTTACAAGGATCCAAGGACCGTTGAAATTAATCACTGCTTTAACACAGCTTAAAAAATTACCGGGAAGACAACGAGTTTCAACGAGATCTTTTTTGAGAGCAATCGGATGAGAAAACTGAATTTTGGGGCTTAAAAAGAATAAGGTAGACCGTGTCTTTAATATAAAACATTTTATGGAATTTGAAATGTCTGTTGTAATATTTTATCATTGTCATTGTTATTTAACTTCTGGTTGGTAAAAACATAGCACGAAACAGTTGTCACAATACATGTAAGCTACTTGCATACTTTTCTCAGACTACTGGTAGTGTATTCCTGGCTTAATAGAGTTTATTATATAGATATACCTGATATACCTGCTTACCATCAGGCGGGATTGTGGTCAAGCGCTAGTTTATCCATACTAATATTATAAATGCGAAAGTAACTCTGTCTGTCTGTCTGTCTGTTACGCTTTCCCGCTTAAACCTCTCAACCGATTTTGATGAAATTTGGCACAGACAATCTTCAGATCCTGAGAAAGAACATAGGCTTCGTTTTATCCCGGCAAAATTTGATGTTCCCGAGGGAAATCTAAAAAGCGCGATATAACCGAACTCCACGCGGGCTAAGCCGCGGGCGGAAAGCTAGTAAATTATATAAAAAATAAAACAAGACATACATCTCTACGTTGGTCACATTTAATTCACTCACTCTAAAATTCTATCAGAAGGATTAGTGTACAGTCTGCATGTCAGATACTTCTACCCTGAGGCATTCGATTTGATTCAATTTTTCATTCCATGAGCCCGCTAATGCCTGTCAGACACCCTTGGATCAATGAACAAGACCAGGCTAGATAAAATTGGATTGGCGGGCTAATTATTTTTTTATTTATTCTTTCGCACATGAATTGTACAGAGGTGGACTTAATTACATGTGATTTTAAATCTGTACCGCACTACTCGGGTCGATGGAAGATTAAAGGTAGAAGGGCTCATCGGTTCGCTATGTGTAATCTCGCCTCGCCTCGGGCAAAATCAAAATCAAAACATTTATTTCAAATAAACCAATTACAGGCATTTGAATTTTCAAAGCGTCGGTCGATCAGTAATATGAAGCTGGTTGCCCACTTCAAAGCGTAAGTACCTATGGAGAAGAATTGGCAAGAAACTCCAAGGACACTTCCGATCGTTGACGGTTTTGGCGCTCGAGTCAAAAGACTAGTTACGTAGTTCTTAGCATAAGATTATAGACACTGACTACGGATTCCGGTTAAAAAGAGCACAAAATTAAGTACAAACATAATTCTTAAATAATACTTGAAAAATATTTTACTATCGTTATTGTCTTATTGTTATGTAAAGGTGTTTTCTTTATTTTTCTTTCTAATTTACTTGTCACTCGTATAATTAGAACAGCCTGACAAAGCCATGTTTCTGTTACCTTTGTGAGAGTGATGAGAAATGGACGTCTTTATAACTATGACGTACTAAAATTAGGTTTGGGCCTGACAGCTAATCTGGTAATCGAATTTCCACCCACTTGATGTTTATTAAATGAGTGGAAATTTCGCGCTTTCATAACAATATAACAGATGGAAGATAAACCATCGCATTAGCCCTTTTTTGGTGTGAATAGGAAATCAGCAAATGACCTCTCACGCTCTGGGTGGAGCGAAAGGACGTGTTAGACTTTTTTTCTTCCACTTGCCTGTGTGCCAGGGCCACAGTTTCTGTATTGATACACCCGCAACTATGACCCAGGCATCGGTTCGTGGACTCCGGCACGATGTGCTGACGTCTCTTTGAAGCATGCCTTAAATACAACGCGCCGTCTACCGGGCGGCGGGCTGCCCACTGCTCGCCGCCACCATCACATAGCCTTTAACCATACATTTTGTACCTATATCGATCGAAGTCAATAGAACAATGATGATGGTTTTGGGCCGAATGACGGGGAGAACTCATATATTTGCGCTAATTCCGTAATTCACAGACTAAACTAAATCTATGTTCAATAAGCTCAGTGCATCTTTTATTTTGCTTTCTTCTCAGGGTCGGCTTCCAGACTTTGTCAATTAGATGCAGCTGAGTACCAGAGTACTGAAAGAGGACCCGTGGCCTAGTGGTATCAACCGCGACTTACAAGTAGTAGGTCGTAGGTTCGAACCCCATCAGGCTCTTTACTTTGTGTAAATTATTTCATCACCACTGCTCTCAAAACGGTGAAGGAAACATCGTGAGGAAACCGACATGTTCTAGATCCTAAAACTTCAAAGACATGTGACATCTACCAACCTGCACTGGACCAGTGTGGTAGATTGCGGCCCATTCCCTCTCACCGAGAGGAAGCCTGTGTCCCAATAGTGGGAACGTTATAGGCTGATTATTATTATGATGATGATGAGTACCTACCTGTATTATTTTACATGGTGAAGCGACTGTGACCTAACCTCCACAATCCAATCACAACATAAGTTCCTTGATAAGATTGGTAAAAATGCTATTATACATTTGACGAGTTCCTTAGTGATGTCAAACACTGGACCGGATAACTATGAACCCTAATTGTATTGACTTATTAACTTTTTTTTATTATTTCTCTCTTGACGTTCGTACCCAGGTATACTGATTAGATTTTTTTTTTGTAAGGACGACAGCAAGTCGAGCTACCCCAAACTGTCAGATATTCCCAATCAACCTTGAGCCTTAACGCTTATGAGATAAAGTTGAAAAACTAATAAAGAAATCTGACAGATTGTAGTAGTTTGATGTGCTGTCGTCTGTATTTTGAATTTCTATTTTTATCATGTTGCTTTAAATCCTACCTAATCATTTCGACCCATACCAGGCTAAAAAATGATAAAGAAGCACACAGCACACTACATCACATCATACCACATCACATAACAATACAACACACTTCAACACATTGTATAAACTACACATTTTAGAATACTAATGCCTTGTTTTTCTCACTTAATATTGATTTTCTTTCACTTATTTTTTGTAACCACTAGCTAGTGGCAAATTGATAGTCCCAATGGGGTTCATATTATAAACTCAAAAACATGCAATGTTATTGTTTCGCTACTAGAGAGTGGAATCTGTTTCTCCTTAACAGGAAGGAATTCGCTTTGAGGCGCGGACCAGGGCACTTCTCCGGGGCGAAACTCACACCAAGATGGTGATGACCCTATCGCTCCGCCTTCTCTGAAGTCGTACGACGACTATACGCAGTATGCTTTAAAAACTCGTCGCTTATCAAGATTCTACACGATAAGCTCATTCCATTCTTACTATATTTTTAGGCATATTCTTAAAATACCTTGTCAGATGCTTTTTTTTTGTCCGTCTCCACCCAGACCGGAATTCCCATCTACACCAAAAAAGAGGTACAAAGCAAGTTTCGGTTACCTAAAAATTAAAGGAAAGCACGTATCTAACCTACCTGCGCACCGTTCTTAAAAACGCGATGCTTATCAAGATTCTACAAGATAACTGCGGATCATACGTTTATAAAATCTAGATCACTATACTCCATCGGCTTAAATAGGTAACTAAAGATAAATTATAGTTTTAATTACAATTCGCTAATAACATTGCTAAGTATATCTTGGACATCAATGACTGATTAAAAAGGTGAAGGAAAACATCTTGAGGAAACCTGGACTTTAAGTCTAAATCGCCAACCCGCATTGAGCAAGCGTGATGATTACTCTCAATCCTTCTCTGTATGAGAGGAGACCTGTGCCAATATAGCACTGGGACGTTAAAAAAAAGTTGATGATGATGAATGACATTGCTAAATTGAAGAGTACAACTGTGATGACATCTGAAGTGAAATGGTATTACGTTTAGTTAGTTTCTAACTTACGTGTTCTTTTTTTGTTTACTTTTAGTTAGCTACCTAAACCAATGCGGTATAACAGACTGACCCACCTACGTACTCCAGGGAAGCCAAAAACAGCCCTTTGCCGGGTTTTAATGAAAGAATCCATTTTGTAGAGACCCCACGTTACAAATGCGTGCTATTTAGGCGACGCGGCCACACAGGCCGCTCCTCGCAAACGTCGGTTACACAGGTTTTTATAAACGAATTTTTTGCTAACTTTGCTTGGACTTTATATTTTTTTTCTGACTACGATGTTTTTTTGTTTTCAGAGGTGAGTTCTTTTGATTGCTGAAAATATGTGGATCTTAAGAAACCGGCCAAGTGGACGAAAGGTTATATACGGAGGTATACCACTCAGAGCACTGATTTGAATAGCAGTTACGAGAACGGCATTTGGGCACTTCCGCTAACCACCCAAAAATATTCGGTTTTTAGTAGTTTTTGTTAAAGCGGCAACAGAAATATCTATGAAAAATGTTGCTTTAAAAAGCAAAATCTTATTAGGAACGATGTTGTCCCACTGCTGGGCAAAAGTCTTCTCCATAGATATTCAATTTTCTTCGTATTTGATATTTTGTTGCCATTCACTCAGGAGCGAGTCCAACTCATCGCGTCACGTTTTATGTGTCACGGTCTTTTCTCTTATACTCCATCGGTTTAGATAGTTAACTAAAGGATAACAAAAAAATCACAAGATTCAGTTAACCAACTTACCATAATACTATTTCTAATCAATTGTCATGATCCGTCACAGTTCTCTTCAACTAAGCAACGTTACAATTCGCATTAAAGATCACGAAATTCATCCCCAGTTCCTCATCATTCAAAGTCTTGTGATTAGCTCGGGGCCCGTACAGAATGATAGACACAAAGAAGTGACAGGTGCCTGAAAAATTAAAATTGACCATTACGATAATATTAAAATTTTCCTAGCGCTACACAATTTCTGACCGTTAAAAGTTCTTTGTCTTAAAAAAGATGACGGTGATAGCAGTAGCGACTATACACTTAAGTTTTATGAACTGACATAAACATAAAACCTAAATTGTAAATTACAGTAATTTCTTAAGAGTCTTAATTTTTTTCCGTAACTTATTTTGAAATGGTAAATTATTCTTAGAGGGAAATTATTCTTCCTCTTCTATTATTCTTATATGTATAAAAGAAAAGACCTATGTATTCAATGTTTAATGATGATTATGTAGGAGATACTTTAGTTTTTTTTAACTTAATTAAGGCCTTCTAATTAAATTTCAGAGAAGCCTCAAACAGAGAACACAACTTCTTTGAAAACTTATGTGCCTACACTTCTCAGTCATCATTATAAATGAGTCTCTAAACTTCTGTTATATAAATACGTATTAACAATAATTAATTATAATATATTCTTGAGGATCAGGATTTCTTGGATTAGGTTTGATGCATACACTGCCTAAAACTGATAATATGGTTTCCTGCGCTATGGATTACAGATGTGATTCTTACAATAATAAAAATCCAGCCAAATACGAGTCTGAACTGCAATCGTAGGATTTTGTATCATCCTGATCGGGAGACAACATCGAACTCCCGGCCACTGAAAGCGCGGGCTTGCGGACAGCTCGCCGCCCGGTAAGGACCAGGCCCGGGTTGACGGCGCGGCGCGTTGTGTTTCACGCGCCCCTCAATGAGATGTCAGCATATCATGACGGGGTCCACGAAGACCGGTGCCTCCTCGGTCATGATTGTTCGAAAGAAATGCCATGGCCCCGGCACACAGGTGAGTGTAGGAACTCAGGTGGGTTATAGTCAGTAAAAGCCTGACACGTCTTTCCGCTTCGCAAGAAAATGGAAGGATTGTGCACCATGAATTTCACTTTGAATTTATAACTACAGTTCGTTTTTGTCCCTTCATGGTGTAATGTTTTATGTTCCTGCAAATACCGAAGATATCCTTTTCCGTACAAGTTGACAGCCTCTGTGGCGTAGCGGTAGCGGACGCGGCCGCTGCGCAAGGTGGCGCGGGTTCGATCCCCGCACAGTGCAAGTATTTGTATGCATGAATATGAATATTTGCACTGGTTTGGTCGTGCCTCGGAAAGCTCGTTAAGCCATTGGACCCGGTTGCCATACGAACATCTAGTGGCAGTCGTTACGGGTTGTTGGAGCCCTCAAAAATCCAACAATTGGTCTAACTGTAGGTAATGCTTCGATGTCGCCTTCGGGTTGTGGAGGTCAGACGGCAGTCGCTTCACGGAAAATGTCGAAATGTCAAAGTTTAGCCATATCAGCAGTTGGACTGGGAAAGCGGACAGACTCCAAAGCTGAAAAAGGCTTCGGATGCGACTGGGATTAACGCTGGTATGGTGATGATGATGATTCTTTTCCGTACAAGTGTTAGTCCTGACTTATTTTTGTCAACTAATCAAAATGAAATAAAAAGCAGATTTATTGTCCAGAGACTTGCAAAATATTCTCGCGAATAACTGATAAATGTTATAAATACTGTAGAAAATTTTATAAATAGTATTTTTTATATTTTGTGTGCCATAAACATATTTTTTTTTTTAAATAATCTGTTTGTTTTAGGTTATCTTTAATTGTAGAAATTTGGCTCAATTTAAAATAGTTTCTTTTTTTTTTGTATTTCAACGCATTTTGGTAATTTACTTTTGTTTGTTTTTGTATCTGTCTTGTTTTGTTTTATTGTGCTTTTATTTTCTACAATATTTGTACGCCTTCGCGGCAAAATATACCGCCCGTATAATTAACGCTATGACCTTAATCATTAATGTTAAGGCACAAATAAATGGAATATTTATTTCTAGTTTCTGTGATATCGATTTTGGTAAATTCGTATGATTATTTCTAACCAGTGCCAGTGACATCGATCCAATATAGAAACGTTTATAAGTACCGGACATGTTGTTTTCCTCGTAAGGATCGGAACAAAAGCAGCTTAAGCACCCAACACATGACGCCCAGTTGTTTTCAAGCCCGGGATTAAAATGTATGGGTCCGAGGAATTTTTAATTTCACGCTCTAGCTGTAGCCCCGGACACGGCCGGACATGTCCGGACGCACCGCCCGTCCGGCGTTTGCGTTGCTTTCTTATATTAGGAACACTTGAACTGTGCCTGATTTAACACAAATCCAATACAAACGGATTTATGTAAAACAGCGTGAAATGGAAAGGTCAATGATTGATGTAGATAGGTACCCAGTACCCACAACAGGTTTGAAGCATCATTTATCATGGATAAGTAAGCGTTTTTTCATTCATTTGTATTCTAACGAAGTGGTCAGGTTGGGTTCTGCATTTATAAATATTTATAATGAAAACACCAATCTTGTCTTTTAAAAATAATTGTTTTTATAAATAAAAAAGAAAGAATAAAATAGCATTTATTGTGACACTTACGGGAAGATAAACAAAATTAAATATTAAAAGAAGTTATCCATACTAATATTATAAATGCAAAAGTAACTCTGACTGTCTGTCTGTCTGTTAGGTACGCTTTCCCGCTTAAACTTCTCAACCGATTTTGATGAAATTTGGCACAAATAATCTTTAGACCCTGAGAAAGGACATACAGGCTACCTTTTATTTAAAAAAAAATTACATTCCCGAGGGAAATCTAAAAAGGGCGATAGGTATAATCGAATTCCACGCGGGCGAAGCTGCGGGCGGAAAGCTAGTACCTAATAAAGTAACAAAAAATTAGAAAGTAAGTACAAAGGCCAAAAGGCTGCTATCTCAGCAAAATGCTTCGGCCTTTAAAAAAAGTAAACTCCGCAGCGCTGGTATTCTGCTAGGGCCTGGTGTGATGTCACAGGCAATCAATGCAGGAGACAGATGTTTATTACTATATCTCTGCCATGAGATTTAATTATCAGTCTATTGTGTATCTACTAATGAAATACTCTTAGTAAAACTCAAGAAACTGCTGTCATCGTTACTAACAGAGAAATATTATTACTCTGGTACCGATTTCATCAATGATGAATTGTAATATTTGTTTTACTTTACCTCACTTGTTATTTATGCAAAATAAATAATTTTAGACTTAGCTGATTTATGGTGCCTTTTTGAATTTACTGTGGTTGGAAGCTCTCTGTCATCCGCCCTGTTCACCAGACCTTGTGCCTACAGACTTTTTCCAGAATTTAGATAATTTCTTAGCGTGAAAAATATTCAATACCCGAGAGGCACTACAAAATGCCTTTGAAGAATTTGTTGCCTCCCATCCAACTGATTTCTTTAAGAAGGGCATCAATAAACTGCCACTGCGTTGTCAATGATGCATTGATTGCATGGGTGATTACTTCTATTGGTCTAAATAAAAAATAAACGAAAAAAAATCGTTTTATTTTTTTGTACAAAGCTGCAAATTCATATGTAAAGGACCTAATATATTCAATAAAATAAAACTACTAAACACAATTTAGGTCTTTTGCTGAGCACAAGTCTTCAGGTACTCCAAACCTTCCAGGTAAAATTAAAAAATATTGTTAACAGTAGGTATTTACTACACATCTGCAGTAATGCTCATGGCGTTTGGTAAGAAGCTGTGATGGGTCACACCGGCTCTAGACCACCAAACAGTGACCATCACTTATCTAGGTTTTCGTTTAGGGCATTATTTAGGTGCTGAACTAGATTCCAACCAGACTTGTGTTGACTTTCAATTATAGTGCATATGAAACAGTTAATCAGTTATTAAATTGTTATTTACACGATATTTAATACCTAAAACGGAATACAAGCTAAATATTTAAATTATTACACAAAATTATTATCAGAATACTTACTATTTTGAATATCATGTATAGTTACTTATTGTATTGATTAAAATTGAGTCGAAAGGGGCCACCCTCTCCATATATCTGGACCGCAATAGCGAGTCATGGTTGCAAAGATATCAAGGGAGTTCTTTACGTACGGACAACAGCACGTCAAAGTTCCCTAAACTGTCAAAAATTCCCAATCAACTTTGAGCCTTAATGCTTTAGTGATAAAGTAGAAAATGTAATAAATAAATGTGACAGATTGTAGTAGCTTGATGTGCTGTTATCTGTACTCTGAAAGCGAACAGAACCCTATTAATAATTTTGAAACCAATTGTTAATCCATTACTCCATATGTTCGGAGAATGTGTCTGCTCAACAATGTAAATAATGCAATGAAAGTTGTTGAACTGTCAAAATGAAACCCATTGCTACTGATAGTGTGTTACGGAATTACCGTGCTGAACTGGTTTAAAAACCAAGTTAGTTGTTACATACAACCCTAATTAATTAATTGTAATATTAACAAGCGAATATAAATCTGTTGGTTTAAAAATAGTTATTATTTTTAAAATCTAGGCAGAACCATTAACTAACTAAACCCACTTTGTAGATGCCAAAAATAAAACACTCTCGCGCAATTTGGCGGCGCGCGGATGTCAAGGGGTGACAGACGTCATGCCCCTAATCCCCTGTCTGTCACGCGGGTTAACGCGCTAGCACTGGGTAAAAGCTATGCCTGTCTGTACCTACATATATGGAAATATTCAGTATTCATGATGAACGAGAATAAAAGGAAGGTAGACGGACATATTTAACACGTGGAAATGTCAATCAGAATTGACCTGAGGGCAATTCACAGAACTTTAGGAACGTACCTACATATATATTTTGTTTTGGATAGGTAATTATTAAATAACTTCTCTCACTCTGTACATAGTAAATGGACAGGTTAGACTTTTACAGATTAAAACTCACTCGTGTTCATTCATTTGCCTGTGCCAGAAGTCACGGCCAGCGGCCAACGGCTTTCGAACAACCTTAGCGGAACTCGTCACTATATGCTGACATCTCCTTGAAGCGCGCGACCATTTTATTGCCGCCTGAATCCTTAAACTAATTAATTCGTTGAAATTATGTAAAAACGAACAGACTCGAGCTAGCAATTTTTTATTCTTCTTAACAAAATGATATGTCATTTTCAAAATAAAAAGAAAACGTATAAAAAACAATAATGTTATAAAAAAAGGTTCTAAATAATATTAAAAAAGTATTGCTTAGTCGGCAATATCCTCCCCTTTTTTTATAAACGAACTATCTTTTTTAATGGGCGTCTTAAAATCCCCCCTTGGGTCCGAATATCCACCACACGAATCACGCCATCGCGACCAGGGTACAGAGCCTCGACCAAGCCCCGTGGCCAGGTACCCCTCGGCAGTTCTCCATCACCGATGAGCACCGGGTCACCAACCTTGATCTCAACTTCTGCTCCCGGAACACGACGCTGGGCTAATGTGGGGAGATACTCGGATACCCAGCGACGCCAAAAATGGTCAGAAAGGCGAAGGGCCTTCCGCCAACTGCTCCTACCAACTAACGTTGCGTCGCTTAGGTCTTCAGTAGGAAGATTGCATCCCGATCCAGATGAAGCACCCAACAGGAAGTGATTCGGGGTAAGTGCCTCCGGATAGTTCTTTTCTGGTGAGACGTGGGTTAGTGGGCGAGCGTTGACAATTGCTTCTGCTTCAGCCAACAGGGTACCTAAAATTTCTTCTCGCGGAGCTCGATCTCTTAAGGTTACCCTGAGAGCTGTCTTTACCGAACGAATCAAACGCTCCCATGCTCCGCCCATAAAAGGTGCCGAGGGAGGAATGAATCGCCATGCTATTTTTTGGTCGGCTGCAAACTGCGGCACTGCGGCGTCGTATAATGTTTTCAATTGTCGGTTGGCTCCAACGAACGACGTCCCGTTGTCAGAAAATATTTCGCTAGGCGTACCACGACGAGCGATGAAGCGACGAAGGCACATTATGGCCGAATCTGCAGTTAAACTGGCGACAATTTCGAGGTGAATAGCCCTTGTGACTAAGCACGTAAATAGTGCAATCCAACGTTTTTCCCGTCGACGTCCTATGGAAACCATTATTGGACCAAAGTAATCCACGCCTGTGAATGTAAAGGGACGTCTATGATGGGCGAGTCTCTATTCAGGCAGATCTCCCATAGGCGGTTGCATGGCTTTGCCTTTTAAAAGTTTGCACAGCTGACATTTGTGGCCCACCGACCTCACTGTATTTCTTATTCCGAGAATCCAGTAATTTTGTCGCAGCTCATTAATGACAGTTTCGGTGTTAGCATGAGCGAATTTAACGTGTTATTGGTAAATGAGGAGACGTATTGCTGGCTCCTTTCCATCAAGGATAATCGGTAGTTTATCTGAAACTGCAGATGTTCTTCCAGCAAGGTGCAGTAATCCGTCTTTTAATACTGGAGATAAAATAGCTAAACGACTTTTCTTGGGAATGGGTTGCCCTCGTGTGAGGCACAGAAGTTCTTCTCCAAAAGCGTTGAGCTGGCTTTGTCCCAAAATGTGCCGTTCTGCGCGGATGATATCTTCGGAATCCAATAGCGCAGGAGCAGTGGCAGAGGCAGTTATAGACTGTAAATTATGCTCAGACCAAAGACATTAAAATTATATTTACAATAGACAGGACATCAAGAACAAAATCGTAATCCATTACTTCTGGCAAACTGGTCAAAAGTCGCTCAGTGTAGTCTGCGCGTCAAGACGTAATTTGTGTCCACCAAAAATAAATATTTTCTAAGGAAATATGTTATGTTACGCTTTGTATTACTGTACATCTTGTTATGGTAAAACGACTGGACCTAACTTCAAAATCTTTTTCTATGAATTATTTATATTTCGTCTGTATTTCAAATTTAAATAAATTCTTAAATTGTTCTAGAAACTTTTCCATTATTGTAATAAGCGCCCTCTATTGTTGAGTAGTTTTACTATTTTCTTGTAGAGATGTAGTAATGTTGTTTATCGATTTAGTTATCGATAATATATATTAAGTTGAAAACATTTTGTTATATTTTATTGACATTTCAAATATAGCTAAATAAACTTAAAATATTGATATATTTCTAGTGTATTTATTATTACCTAACTCTATTTAAACAAAATCATGTCATATTAATAAACAAAATTGAATGAACAATTACTATTCATTTACCTAGGTTTTTGTTATTTTAGGTTTCCGAATAAAAATAATGTTGTAGGGGAAAAGTGGATACGATTTGTCCAGATAGACCGTAGAGAAGAAAATTGGCTTCCGTCTGCTTCGTCAAAATTATGCTCAATGCATTTTAAAAGAGAAGACATCTACTTTAGAAAGACTTGTCGATCAAATTAAAAAAAAAAATTCGTTACCTTGTATTAGAAATGAAACAGTAAGTTATTAATTTGTCTTTTCCACTTAACCGTAAAAATTGGGATATAATTTACTGTTAAGTGGATAAGTACATAAATTATATAACTTATTTATAATGAAATATATTCATAAAATATGTAGGTACGTATACAATATGTCAAGAAAACCCTGTCCGACCCGTAAGGATAATAAAGGTTAGGTAAACACATGACCAAATAACATAATATGAAATTTTACATAATCATCATAGTAACAATACTAGTGAATTTTGAAATAATCTTTTTTTTCCCGCGAATTAATTCCAACTTCCCCAAAATTTGGTACTTTTTAAAAAGTGACAACATTATTTTTGACGGTATAATTCTGAGCGAATAGCGATGCGACCGCGTGCCCTGCCCCCCTTCGCCCGCGCCTGTATGGCCTACCGCACATTTTTTAAGTTACCTCTTTTTGCGAAATAATACTTATTTTTTTAGGGGGATTTTTTTTTTAAGTTTTGGCCGGCTTTGTACGCATTAGTAGAATCAGTTATCGATACCTAACAATACCTTCACGGATCGGACAGGGTTTTCTTTAGATATTGTATGTAGTACAAAGATTGCGAGCTACTTTGTGATTTTTAGGATTCCGTACCTAAAAGGTAAAACGAACCCTATTCATGAGACTTCACTGTTCGTCTGTCCGTCTGTCACCAGGCTGTATCTCATAAACCGTAATAGCGAGACAGTTGAAATTTCCAGAGATTGTGTTAGTATTTCTGTTGCCGCTGTAACAACAAGTACTAAGAATAAAAATAATAAAATATTGAAGGGTCCCTTAAATATTTTATTATTTAATGGGGGCCCATACAACAAACATGATTTTTTGCCGTTTTTGCTCCATATTAATAACGGAAACAGATAGACGCTTAAAATGTTCACAGAATATTTGGTTATATATTCAAATTACAAATAAATAATGAAAATAAAATAAATACTGAAGGCGGGCTCCCATACAATAACGGTCTTGCTCCAGCAGACTACCATTTTTGTCGTGATTTGGACAATTATCTACGTGATAAGAAGTTTTCTTCCCAGGAGGCAGTTCTGCTTTCACACAGTTTGTGTAGTCTAGATCCGATCAGAGTTCTACCGCAAAGGTATAAACGACCTTCCTATATATTGATTATAAATGAATTAGTTAAAAATTAAAAAATAAACAATTATTTACATTTTCAGTACTAATCGATAATTTTAACCTTTAACGCCTACTATATTAAAAGAATTATATAAATAAGAAACTTGTAAACTCAAAATTACCTATAATTTTTCTGCTTCTTACAATTTTTTTGTTTTTGTTTCAAGCTATCATAATGCGAAAAAACATCGTCGTAGTAACTTATTTGAATATTATCGATAACTTTATATCGAATTGATACAAACCCTACCACAGTTTTTTACATTGCCATTTAAAAATATTTGCAAACAAACGTGTAAAAAGAATAATTTTGCTAAAAATTAAATGCAAACGAAAATTGCAAAACAAAATGCGCTTTATGGCGTAAAAAGTCTATTACACTCAAAAATCGCAATAAACTGATTGTTATAATAATTCGTAATCATAACACATCTAAAATGCCAATAGACGGTGTCACGGAAAATTAATAGTAGCGAATAAAATTCTAAAACAGTTTTTGATGTTTGTACAAGACAAGTTTCACTTAATTTGTTTACTTTTCAATATTTATTTACCCGATTTGAACTATACTAGGGTATTAAATCGGATCTGGCAACATAGACCACACTGGACATCTACCGGGCAATAGCTGAATACATTTTATATAAACTTTTTTCGTTTTTACTATGTGATGTATCCAATTGTCGATCTAATTTTGCTACATTGTACTAGATGGCGGAACTGAGCCATGGGATCACAGTTTTTCTAAGCGATTTTGAAACATGCCCGCTCTATTTTTCTTAAATCTCTTTGGCTCAGACGCATTTAAAGCCAAACAAATATCCCGAAACCACAAATTTTGAAAATCGGGACCACGATTTTTGAAAATGAGAGCAATGAATTTATGAGCTCTAGCAGTTGCCCTCACCAGTCTAATCCATGAACTAAAATGAGTGATATTAGCTACCACTGGCAACGGCAATTGACGTGATCCTGTGTAATGGACAGATGATGACAGTGATGGCTTGAGCTCTTCCTGCCCTAGAGTGGTTGATCCTGAGACCGTGGGCTCAGAAGGCCATTCGGAAGGGGGAAAAGAAAGAAATTCTGGGCCTGATAGCCATCGGGACTCAATAGCAGCTTTGCCCCGTGTGGCGTCGTCAGCCACGTTAAAATGAGTAGGGACCCAGTGCCAATCATTGATCCTTGTGCTCTCTAAGATCTCACCTACGCGATGAGCAACAAAGGGCTTATAATTTCTTGCGTCGCTTCTCAACCACCCTAACACAGTCATCGAGTCACACCAGAAGACACGGCGACTGGGCTTGAACCGGTGAGCTTCGCAAATTTTTGTGGCGAGACGGGTAGCTATCACAGCGCCTTGTAATTCTAGACGTGGAATAGATACCGGCTTGAGAGGAGAGACACGTGCCTTGCTAGCTATAAGAGCAACTTTGATGTCACCCTTTGGAAGCACAAACCTCCAATAGGCAGCAGCGGCGTGTGCCAACTCGCTAGCATCACAAAATACGTGTAGTTCCAAATCCGTATAACCATTCAAACTATAGCAACGTGGAATTTTGAGTTCTGAAATGATTTTAAGACTCTCAAACCATTCGAGCCAAGTCGCCTGGTCTGATTGTGATAGTTGCTCGTCCCAATCAAGATTCTTCCGCCACAAATTTTGAAATAATATCCGGCCTCTCACTACAATGGGCGCTAAAATACCTAATGGATCATAAATACGCATGACTTGAGACAAGACTTCGCGTTTTGTAAAATGATCAGGTGAGTAATGTTTAAGCCCGGTATTAAATCCTATGACATCATGATATGGTTGCCATACTAAACCTAATGTGCGAGTGACGGTGGATTCTAAGCTACCTAATTCTACGCTACTACTGACAAGTGATAGGTCGGATAGCAGCTGCGGTGGCAAACTCTGAAGAACTTCAGGTTTGTTGGAAACCCAACCACGCATCTCAAATCCTCCACGTTAATGGATTTCAACAATTGCAGCAACCAAGTGCGCTGCATCCTTAATTGAAAGATCTACACTGCTTATGTAATCGTCCATATACGTGTCAGATTTGATAGCGTCTACGGCATCTGGAAACTCCTCTTGGAATTCTGATGCGTTTCGGTTAACGATATAACTAGCCGTCGAAGGGCTTGAGCAGGCACCGAAAATCATTGAAGACATGCGGTTAGTTTTTATAGGTTCATTAGGATTATCGCGCCACAGAAAACGTTGAGCGTCTCGGTCGCTTTCCTGTATCTTCACCTGCGGAAACATTTCTTTAATATCGGCAGTCAACGCAACTCTGCCTTCCCTGAAGCGTATCAAAATTCCAAGTAAAGGTTTTAATAGGTCAGGACCTGGAAGAAGCATGGAATTAAGGGATACACCTTGTACCTTTGCGGCTGCATCATGAACCACACGAACCTTCCCGGGTTTGTTCTGGTTAATGACGCCAAAATGCGGTAAATACCAGCATATGCCTGAAGGTACTTTACCTGTACAATCTTCAGTGTAGCCCTTGGATATCATATGCTGTATTTGTTGACGGTAGCGTTTAGCATACTCGATATCCTTGGACATTTTTAGTTCCAGTGTTTTAAACCTAGAAAGTGCTAAAGGATAACTTTTGGGAACGACAACATCGTCCGCTTTCCATAACAACCCAACTTGAAAACGCCCATTTGGTAAGCGTCGAGTTGAAGACTCCAAAATATGAAGAGCGCGCTGATCGTCAGAGCTCCGTGGCTCATACTTTGTAATACCCAAAGCATCTAATTTGTACTGATTTTTAATAAGAACCTCTAAATCATGCATAGAATTTTCACGTTCGCGCAGCGATAAGTGGTAGGTGGTTTCTACCAATCCCGTCCTGCTACTCGTAAACCCGAATACTACCCAGCCTAAAGGTGTTCGAATAGCAACAGGCTGTGTCCGTGAACCCCTTCTTATTTCAGAGGCAGTAATAAGGTGCCAATTGTCAATTCCAATTAATATTGTAGGCCTAGCTTTATCATAACATAGATCGTCAGCCAAATCAGACAAGTACGGGTATGTAGATAGACTGCTGCGTGTAGCTGATTGGCTTAGAAGACCCAAGTTCTTAATTGACTTTGCCTGCTTAATTAAAAACTTTTGTGAAGCTGACCGACCCTTTATTTCGAAATCTACATGCTGCACTGTACCATCTCTCGATAATCCTCCTACACAATCCAAATGAAAGCTGCCCTCAGGACCCACGGCTCCTATTTGCGAGGCTATCTCCGCATCTATAAAGGTCGCTGTCGACCCGTGGTCTAAAACAGCAAACGTGTCGATACATCCAGCTGGCCCGGAGATAGTAACAGCTACCACCTTTAATAATGGACTAAGGGAAGAAACCTGCCTAATATTATTGCTAGCTACCAGTACGTGATCATTATTAGTAGCTGAAACTGTAGGATCGGGTGAGACTTCTTTGACTAGGTGCATTGACGAAACAAAATTATCATTATGCAACAAAGTATGATGTTTAAGATTGCAACCCGTTATCGAACAAAGAGTTTTATTTCTGTTACAAAACTTATAATTATGTGAGCCTTTTTGGAGACAACGATGACAAACCTTATTCTCTTTGATAAAACTCCATTTGTCATCGGCTGTCAAAGATGAAAATTTTTGACAACTGTCAAGCTGATGATTATTATTTTTACAAAATAAACAAGATGATTTTTTTACAGTGAATGACTTTTCATGTGTAACAATACTTATCTACGTGAGCGTATATTTATTTTAGTAATATTATAAGGGATCACTCTATGGATAAGATGGTTATAGTCGAGTATTCATTTTAAACCCCTTATAAAGTTACTGGCACTTATAAATCGTTTGGAATTAAAAATGAATTGTGAGTTGAGCAAATAGCCAACATCGGACATTCGAGAACGAGGCACTGAAGTGAAAGGTTAGTAAAATAACATAAAAATGTACTAAGCTACGCTGAATAATTATAATAAATGTATGTGAGTGCGTTGATTTGCTTGTGATTTCAATCCTTTGATTCCCTTCTGAGGTGGATTTTACATCTCAGAAGTGGGATTCGCAAGACATTTTGTTTTGTGGTGGACCACCCCACGAGCTCGACTGACGATAGAGACACTATGTTTATTTTAACGGGAAATCAACGCAATTACAAGAATATGTATATTTTAACATTAAAATATGATGACATTGCGAACGCCGATTTGACAGGATTTGACAGGTTAAAATTGCTTTTCGTCGGCAACGTCTTCTTTAAAAATAATTTTAGTCATCAAATAATAATAAGTAAATAGATGAAATATGGAAATATTGGGTTAAAATAGCAATTTAGTATGATTAACGTCGAGAAATGAGACAATCTTTTAAAAATTTCGTGATGAAAACAGATTTAAAAAAAGTCGATGGCTACGTTTGTAAAATTTATATAGTTACCATACATTAACTATCTAAATGTTCTGAGTTCCAGGAAAATGAGCGACAAGGAACCTGATACCGACTATCGACTCGCCAGTGACCTTTCTGACAACTACGAAAGACGGAGGATGTATAGTGGTTCATCCCATAGTCGGCGGCGAGACCTACGGCAAATCGAGAGGCGCAGTCGTAGCTCCAGTCGCAATACCCGGGGTGATGGCCAACAACAAACCCGAGAATCTCAGAGGCGCAGTACAACTAGTGACCGTCGGTACAGCAGTGCACCGCGTCATCAAATAAGAAGCCGCAGCGTAAGCAGTACGCGAACCCTTCTCGAGCAGGAACGTGAACTGTCCAGGAAGGAGGAAAAATTAAGGGCCCTTGGAAACCAGGTACGCAAAGAACGGGAGAGATTAACGGAATTGAATAGATCACATAGGCATTTCGAAACACCTGAGCCTGGACCGAGCAATACTAGGCAGACAACGAATGCTGACAATGGAAGCTCAGTTCGGTACCGCTCCTTAATCACTCCCATGAAACGACATACGCGTGATGAAAATCATGAAGCACATGATAACAAGAAAACTAAATATATGACCAAGGACCTATTTGAGGATTTGCTTTCAAAGCTTCTGACGTCTAAAGCAGGGGATCGTGAATCGTTTTCTAGTTCAACTTTAAACAACGTCATTCCAGATTTCGACCCTATGTCGAAAGAACAGCCTATTCATATTTGGCTTGACAAAGTCGATGAATGTTCAGAGATTTATAATTGGAGCGATAAGCAAACGGTTCACTATGCCCTGCCTAAGCTTACCGGACTGGCTAAGACATGGTTCCAGGGTCTGCCTTCTATTAAACATACTTGGTTTGAATGGAAATCAATGTTAAAAGAATCATTTCCTTCTACCGAAAACTATGCGGAACTTTTGACAGATATGCTTAATAGACGGGTGCGCTCTGGGGAATCTTATGAACTTTATTATTTTGCGAAAATAAACTTACTGAATAGATGTAAGATATTTGGAAAGCAAGCAGTAGATTGTTTACTTTATGGGGTCGAAGACAGGGGAGTTCGTGTAGGTGCTCAAGCTGCAAAATTTGATAAACCAGAAGACGTACTTAACTTCTTTAAAACCATTAGGTATCATAACAGGAATCAGTCGGAATTCAACAAAGATTTTAATAGAGGTAAGCGTCCTTACAATACTTTAGTAAGTAATACCGCGGCAAAGGTTGCAGTTAATACGGCGGCGAACAAAAATGGTAGCGTGAGGGAGCTAATTAAATGCTTTAACTGTCAGGGTGTCGGTCACCCTAGCTTTAAATGCCCTAAACCGGTTGTCAAATGCACTAACTGTCATTTTATAGGACACGATAGTTCCCGCTGTCCTAGATTAAAGGATCAAAACAATCCTCCAAAAGATAAAGAGGTCCTTGAAGTTTTCTTCACTGAAAATAACTACGATAAGTACAAAGTTATGATTAATATTAATGGAATCGCTACAGTGTGCCAATTAGATCTAGGTAGTGAGGTAACCTTAATTCGTAAAAATAGTGCTCTTAGATTAGAATTGAATTGGGAAAGGGTTAATGGCCCATATTTGAGAGGACTAGGGAATATACCTTATTTACCGCTAGGACGTACTTCAGTGAATATAGATGTACAAGGTATTACGGAAAGGAATGTCGAAGTGTTCATTGTAGATGATCATTTAATTAATTATGACGTACTGCTTGGACATAGCTTTACTGAAAGACCTACACTTAAAATTATTAAAACTCCAACAGACGTAATATTTGAACGGGTGGGACACGATGCCTATTCTAAATTACATCTTTGTACAATTTATGATATTACAGTGGACGTCGGTGAAATGGTGTCAATTCCCGTAAGGGCAAACTTTGCGTATACTGGGAATGTTTATGTAGGCGGATCGGTGAGAGGCTGCGCGGGTCATGAGTATTATCTACTACCGGGAGAATATGAGGTTCATAAATCTGAATGTCATCTATTAGTTCAAAATGTTGGATCGAACCCAGTGTATTTCAAAGAAAACACCCTCATTACACGCGCTCAGCTAGTAGGGCCGGGAAATTTAGAGTTACAGGTTTTAAGAGTTACAAATGATTTGAATAATTACGTTCCATTAACTCCTAATTGCGGAAAACAATTGTCGGAAGGTCAAAACCGTAAATGCGTGGAATTGATATATAAATATAAGGACTGCTTCTCCACTGGTATGCATGACTTAGGATTTACTAACGTTACAGAAATGGAGATACACCTCAATGATTCCACTCCCGTTGTTTATAAACCATACCGGCTACCTTACTCTGAGCGTAAACTAGTTCAGGGCATGGTCAGTGATATGATCAATCACGGTATTGTGCGAGAGTCTAACTCCCCATATGCTAGTCCAATTGTCCTAGTGAAAAAGAAATCAGGTGAGAAGCGTCTCTGTGTTGACTATCGCGCACTGAATAGCCGCACTAGAAGAGACCACTATCCTCTACCAAGGATTGACGACTTGCTGGATCAGCTTTCGGGTCAATCGTTGTTCACATCACTTGATTTGGCCTCAGGCTATTACCAGATTGCTCTAGCCGAGGACTCCAAAGAGAAAACTGCATTTGTCACACCCGACGGGCAATATGAATACAATCGTATGCCCTTTGGACTGGCAAACGCCCCAGCAGTTTTTCAGAGAGCGATACACAAAATCCTCAGTAAGGCTAAAGTCGGATATATAGTTATATATATGGACGATATTATGATTCCGTCAAGAAATTTCGAGGAGGGACTAGCACGTCTCGAAGAAGTGTTAGGACTCCTACGTCAGGCGGGGTTAACTCTTAAGATGGAAAAATGCCATTTTTTCCAAGAACGCATCGATTTTCTTGGATTCGAGATAGATAAAGATGGGATCAGACCGGGAATCCAAAAGACTGAAGCAGTTTCCAGATTTCCTGTTCCTCGTAATCAACATGAGGTTAGGAGATTTCTTGGTCTTGCTAGTTTTTTTAGAAGGTTTGTGAAAGGATTCGCATTAATTGCTAGGCCTTTGACAAACCTTTTGAAAAAGGACATACCATGGAGCTGGGGAGATACACAGATGGAATCTTTCCAGTCCATTAAAAAGCACCTGACCGAAAGACCTGTTCTTGCATTATATAACACCAACGCCGAAACGCAGTTGCACACAGATGCTAGTAAATTTGGACTTGCAGGCATCTTATTGCAGAGAAAAGATTCTGATCCCTGGCAGCCAATAGCATACTTTAGTCGTCAAACGACAGCGGATGAGATGAAATTACATTCATTCGAGCTAGAGACACTCGCAGTCGTGTGCGCATTGAACAAATTCCGCACATACCTTATTGGAATTAAGTTCACTATTTTGACTGACTGCAATGCGTTACGCTCTACTTTCACCAAAAGAGATCTCGTACCTCGTATATCTAGATGGTGGATCCAATTTCTAGAATTCGACTGTGATATTGAGTATCGTCCTGGTGAAAGAATGTCGCATGTAGACGCTCTCAGTAGGGGCCCAGTGTCTATACCGTCTGAAGACATACATGTTTTAGACGTTATGTCGGTTAGTGCGGAAGACTGGATTTCTACGGTGCAGTCAGCCGACCAAGAAGTTAGACGTATTAAAGACGTGCTAGAAGACCCGGAAACCTCTAAGATTGCAGGTATTTATAAGGAGTACACAATTAAAAACGGACGAGTGTTTAGGACTCTCGGCGAGGGTGTTACCAGGTGGGTGGTACCAAAGGGCGTGCGGTGGCAACTATTGAAAGCTAACCATGATGATGTTGGTCATTTTGGCTTCGAGAAGACTTTAGACCGAATTAGATCACTCTTTTGGTTCCCAAAGATGCGAAAGTTCGTGAAAAAGTATGTAGCTGCATGTCTTGAGTGTGCTCACCATAAACTACCATCAGGAAATAAAGAGGGATTACTTCATCCGATTCCGAAAATAGAGATACCCTTTCATACTTTACATGCGGACCACTTGGGTCCTTTTCCACGAAGTAAGCGAGGTTACACTTATATACTTGTGATAGTCGACGCTTTTACGAAGTACGTCAGCATTACACCCGTTCGGAGTACGAAAACTAAAGAGAGTATTAAAGCATTGAAGACTCTCTTTAGTTATTTTGGGTCTCCCTCACGGCTTATAACAGATAGAGGTACAAGTTTCACAAGCAAACAGTTTAAGACATTCATGCAGTCGATTGGTACGAAACACATTCTCAATTCTGTCGCCACACCAAGAGCAAATGGGCAAGTCGAGCGGTATAACCGTACGATTCTGGCATCCCTAGGGTCCATGGCTCACGGTAAGAACAATAGTTTGTGGGACGAATTTCTGCCGGACATTCAGTTAGGACTTAATACTACCGTTCACGACGTAACAAAGAAAACACCTACAGAGCTATTGTTAGGTAGAACGGTGACAAACCCGGGCCAAGGTATATTAAATAATGTGATTGATGACGTAGGACAGAGAAGTTATTACACCTTAGAAGAAATTAGGTCTGAAGCGAGTGATCGAATTAAGAGAAATCAGGAGAAAAATAAGTATAGGTATGACAAACACAGGAAAAGGGCCACGGATTATAAAGAGGGTGATCTGGTTAGGATAGCTAGGGCAATAGTATCGGCGCCGGGCCAATCTAAAAAGCTAGAAGCCAAGTGCCAGGGTCCGTATAGGATAAAGAAAGTCTTGCCAAACGACAGATTCCTTGTTGTGGATACCCCTTTGACTAGAAAAGGGGCAAAGTACGAATCAATTGTAGCTATTGATAAAATTTATCCCTGGTTGAGTTTTAACGCTCCTGCTTGCTCGTCCAGCGACGAAAATGACGAAAGTGACGGCAATTGATAATTTGATTTGTAAATTAATATTATATAATAATCTGTTCTCGATTGAAAATGATTGCAATTTGAATTGTAAAAGCTATGTAATATGGCGTTTGGTATATGAAATTGATATTATCATGAAATGTGAGAAATTATTTATGAATTACTTGATTTGTAAATTAATATAAGATACAATAATGAGTTTATGATTTGAAATGATTGTTATAGGTGTCTGGCATATGAACTTGTCGGTCCCTTAGAGATTAGTGCGGGTGCTTTGAGTCGGGCAGGATTGGCGTTGGGATACGTCGCCCATGATTGGCTTAAAGCACTGCTGCTGATACCGGAGTGGTGGTGAAGGAAGTAGCCTCACTTCGCTCGACAATAGATATGATAATAGAATAAGTGAGGATGTTGAACTGGGCAGGATTGGCGTATGAACTCGTCGCCCATGAGTAGTTCAAACATTACAGCTGAAGCGTTGTGAGAGTGAAGGAAGTAGCTTTCACGCCGCTCAAGCTATAGAATAAAGGAAAGACAGATTAGTTGGGAGGATATTTTTAGTTGTAAGAATTTGAAGTAAAAAAAAAACTTTATTGATTCATAATTTTATCTGTTAAAAATATATATAGACCTAATCTAAACATGGTTGGTTTTGTAAGTAATTGCAAGTTAATGAATGACAATTGTAATTGCAAGTTAATGATTGATAATTGTTTGTTAAGATACTTAACCAATGATAAACAACTCTTGTACAGAAGACAGCACATGAAGCTACTACAACCTGTCAGACTTCTTTATTAGATTTTCAACTTTACCTCTAAAGCATTAAGGCTCAAGATTGATTGGGAATATTTGACAGTTTGGGATAGCTTGACCTGCTGTCGTCGGTACAATAATATGGAACGGAGGGACTCGTTCTTGAAGGATGGCCGACTGTAACAATACTTATCTACGTGAGCGTATATTTATTTTAGTAATATTATAAGGGATCACTCTATGGATAAGATGGTTATAGTCGAGTATTCATTTTAAACCCTTTATAAAGTTACTGGCACTTATAAATCGTTTGGAATTAAAAATGAATTGTGAGTTGAGCAAATAGCCAACATCGGACATTCGAGAACGAGGCACTGAAGTGAAAGGTTAGTAAAATAACATAAAAATGTACTAAGCTACGCTGAATAATTATAATAAATGTATGTGAGTGCGTTGATTTGCTTGTGATTTCAATCCTTTGATTCCCTTCTGAGGTGGATTTTACACATGCTTAGGTGAATCAGCCACCGATTCCGAAACCGCGTGTGCCCGTTGCCTCTGTGGAGCTGCTGAAGATGAGTCCGGTGCGAGGTTGTCGAATACCGCACCGAACTTCATCTCGAGATCGACTTCACGGTTTAGGAAATCAGATAGCAGTTCGACCCGAGCCTGATTCCCATGCTCGTGGCTAACTGCGAAATCTAACCAACGTGCACGCAGCAGCGGTGTGAGTTTATTAAGCAGTGCACCAAACAGTTCTGGAGAACGTAAATAATCAGTATGGTGCAGCAACTTAGTCACCGCCACACAATTGCGCACACGAGTGGCGAAAATAAACCACTTGCCTCCTGCCCAAGTTTAGGAAGGGCTCGGATAGCGTTAATCTCCTTCATTACGATTTGTTCGGGCCGTCCGAAACGCCGGTCTAGAGCTTCTATAATATGTACAGCATTAGGTGCCTTCACGAGTAGCATACTCACCGCCTCGCGCGCAGCGCCCTTTATAGCCTGGTTTAAGCGTGCGAGATTTTCAGCTTCTGTAAAAGACCCTACAGTGTCCAGGAAGGCACGTTTAAACATTAACCAATCTAAAGGAGATTTGCCCTCAAAGACCGGTAATTTTATTAAAGTTTTATTAATAGTGCCGTTGTTCGTCAGCGTCCTCAATTCTTGAACCAATTGCGCAATTAAATTTTCCCCTCGAGTATCCATGGCAGCGGTCCCGTTACCCCGGCTAATATCATGCCGAGGCAACTGAGCAGGACTATGCGCTGCAATACTCTGTGAAGAGGGTACGACATTCTGATGCAGTGGGTCCTGAGGACACAAAACATGATTAATAGGCCCTACCTCGCGTCCGTTCTTGGACGTCAAGCCGAGATTTGGATCCGGAAGTAATTTTATGGAAGCAGCAGCGCTTTCTACCCACTGTTCCACGCTACTGTGACTACGTCCACTGCGGGAACCGTGTCGGCTGTCTGCCTCGATTGCGGCAATCTCTGCCTGGTATTGAGCTTCGGCAGCTTTACGCTCTAGCTCTGCCCGCCGGGCACGTATTTTAGCCTCCGCCTCCGCCATCGCTTCTGCCTCCATTTTCGCGATTTCTAATTGCGCAACGTGCCGCATATGCTCTGCTTCTGCGGCGGCCTTGCGCGCCGCGATTACCATGGAGGAGCGGCTTGAGTGTGTGCGGATGGAGTGCGTGCGTGCACTGCGGCTACTGTGGGCTATTTGCGAGGTACCTACTAACTGAGGTTGCTCACCGTGATGTTGGTCTCCGCTGGGCGTTTCTACCGGGGCTTGCTCCGATGGTTTTTGTGACCTTGTTACAACCATTGTTTTTTATTTTTACAACGTTTACGTGCTGGTTACTTATTGTCGAAGGACCAAATATTGCTGCCTGAATCCTTAAATTAATTAATTCGTTGAAATTATGTAAAAACGAACAGACTCCAGCTAGCAATTTTTTTATTCTTTTTAACAAAATGATATGTCATTTTCAAAATAAAAAGAAAACATATAAAAAACAATAATGTTATAAAAAAGGTTCTAAATAATATTAAAAAAGTATTGCTTAGTCGGCAATACATTTTTTTTTTTTTGTTATTATTAATTACTATCGGCCACCAGCGACTTTGTTCGCGTGGTTTAGTTATGCTCCGCTCCTATTGGTCGCAGCGTGATGTATAGCCTAAAGCCTTCCTGGATTAAAGGGCTATCAACGCAAAAAGAACTTTTCAAATCGGACCAGTAGTTCCCGAGATTAGCGCGCACAAACAAACAAACAAACTCTTCAGCTTTATACATTAGTATAGATAAACTAGTGCTTGACTGCAATCCCGCCTGGTGAGTGGTGGTAAGCAGTGTACAATCATTGATGGTAAAGCGCGCTAGTTTATTAAGTACCTATTCACTCTAGCTTGAAGACGCTTAAATTGTAGTCCGACGGATACACCGTCGCAGGCAAATTGTTCCATTCCCTCGATGTACGCAGTATAAATGAGGAAGCGAAACGCTTCGTTGGGATCTTATTGGTATTAACAACGTAAGGGTGGAAACTCCCCGCACGAAGGGTCGTCCGATGGTGGAACGGAGATGGGGAATTAAATCATGCAATTCCCTCGCACTCTCACCTAAATGCATCCTATAGAACACCGAAAGGCTGGCTACTCTGCACACGTGCTCTAGGCTTTGGAGACCGTTTTGAGTTAAATCTGGGTCCCCATTCATCCTCTTCGCACTGAATCCAAAGTAGCCAAGGGACATTTTGCAGCACCAGCCCGAATGTGGCTGTAGTACTCCACACACGAACGGACCTGTTCGTGTGTGATGAAAACTCACTCGTGTTCATTCATCTGCCTATGTCAGGAGCGACGACATCTCTTTCAAACAACCTTAGCGGTTCCCTTCGATATATACGCTGACATGTGTTTGAGGCACGCTACCAATTTATTGATAGCCGCCCGTCAGCCCGCAAAGTTCACAGTGTAACATAATTCTTAAAAAAATACTTTTAGTTTCCCTACATTTTAATTAGTTTTTGACATTCATTTGTCGCTGAGGTTTTTATTTTTAAAATAACTTGGCTTCACACTAGGAATTTCTCCTGTATCGTGAGTGTGTTTACAAACATATAAACTCACATACAGAAACAGCCAGACCCGTAACAACTATTGTAGGTCATACAAATATTTGTTCCGTGCGGGAATCGAACCCGTGATATGCAACACAGCAACTATCTTGCACAGGCTTTTCACCTAATTCTAAATAGTTAGCAGGACACATTTAAAAAAATTGCTCCGTTTAAATTATAAACAACTAGCTTTCCGCCTGCGGCTTCGCCGCCTTCGCAATCGGTTGAGAGGTTTAGGCGGGAAAGCGTAACAGACAGACAGACAGACAGACAGATAGACAGACAGACAGAGTTACTTTCGCATTTATAATATTAAGTATGGATTAAACCACGAAATATGACACTAAATTGCGATGTTGCCTGTTATGTGTTATGTAGTAAACGCTCTTAAATTACGAGAATCGGCCACCTGGTTATGTTTTTGATTGCCGTGTGTGTAGGAATAGGGTTTAGGCTTTTGTGTCAATATGGATATGGCAGGCCCATCGTACATTATTAAAGAATAGGTAAAATAAATAATAGGTACTGCCTTGACCAAACTGACTTACGGACTTGGGTCTTTCTCCAAGTTGCCAAATTGAGACTTGAGTTTACATCGTCATCATTAGCTCGTTTTCTAACTATGTTGCGATTGATTTCCAATGTAATGTGATGCAGTAGATTACTGATATTTTATAGTGAGCTACTGGTTATCGGACCTCCACACCGCCCCTGAATTTTTTAATACAGTTGCTCAAAAAGTGGTGTATTACAGGGACGTATAGCGTTCGGAAAGTGAGCTATTACACATTCGTGATTTTTCTTTACCTTTTCCGAAGTAGTGCGTTCTCTTTCCCAACTGTCCAAATATTATGTATTAAAAATAAAAAAAAAACCAACCATGAAGTTTTTACTTTAAAAAAATCATAGAAGTTTTTATGATTCATGCAAATAATTCTAAAAAGAAGCTACTAATTTGTTTCAATATCAGATTTAATGATTTAATTCAATGAGTTAGGTTAGGTTTTATTCAATTTCATCTCATTTCATTTTCATTTCATATCAATAAAAAAATTCTACTGAAGACTTGGCTGTATGGGCATAGTTCCCTTTGCCTAATCGAATGGGTCAAGAAAAAAAAATCTCTGCTTATATTCTTTTACGGTTTGCGCCATTTTTCAAAAATTTTCTTTGCGAGTTTAGTTGTTTGTTGCACAAAATGAGTAATTTCGACGATATTTTATTTGAATTAACACAACCGGAACTCAGTATAATTGCACAAAATGCTTCGGAGAACATTTTACCGGAAAAGTCAAAAAGTCGCTCCATATCTATATACAACGAATTTATTGCGTGGAGAGAAGAGAAAAAGGCAAATAGTTTTTCAGAAAATGTTATGTTGGCATATTTCTCCGAACTGTCAGCAAAATTAAAACCTTCTACATTATGTTCGAGGTTTTCGATGATAAAAAGTATGCTGAAAATAAGAAACAACGTGGATATAAGTCAATACCCAAAACTAAATGCTTTCTTAAAACGACAACCAGACGGTTTTACAACTAAAAAGTCGAAAATATTAACATCGAATGAAGTGGAAAGGTTTTTAAACGAAGCTCCCGATGATCGTTATTTAGCCACAAAGGTAATTAATTAATAAGTAGTTATATTTTTCTTTAGTATTCAGTTTACGAAATCGCAAAATACAGTCATTAAATTATTTAAAAAAATATTAATCAAATCCCTTCTTTTTGTAGGTTGCGCTGATTTTTGGCATTGTTGGTGCTTGCCGCAGAGAGGAGTTATCCAATATTACTTTAAAATATATTGAAGCCCATGAAAAAATGTTACTAATCAAGATTCCGAATACAAAAAATAAGATACCGAGAAGCTTTGTTGTTGAAGGAGATTTTCTTAGAATAGTGCAAAAATATATGAATCAGCGGTCCCAAAAAGGAAAATCCGACCGTTTTTTCCAAAATTATCAAAAAGGAAAGTGTACATCTCAAGCAATCGGGATAAACAAATTTGGTAATATGCCAAAAGAAATAGCTACGTTTCTTGGTCTGCCGGATGCACAGTATTATACTGGGCACAGCTTCAGGAGGACCTCTGCTGCATTATTGGCAGATTCAGGAGTCAATTTGACGTCCTTAAAGCGACTAGGAGGTTGGAAGTCAGACAAAGTTGCAGAAGGCTATATTGCTGATTCATTACACAACAAACTAGAAACTGGGAAAAAAATCATACAATCCATTAATTTAAAGTCCAGTCCGTCACCTTCACATGACAATAGTGAAGAGAAAGTTCGTCCATTTACCTTCGTTAACGATAATGATAAGTCATTAGATCCAATTCCATCAACTAGCAAACGCCATTGTATAACACCTTTGACAAATATACATGAACAATCATACGAAATTAATAATAGTTTGTCTCAAACAGTAAATATGCAACCTAAAACTTCCCCAGTTAGTATAAAAAACTGTACCAATTTCAATGTATATGTGAATTATAACTTTTCTAAGAAATAAATTATTAGTTAGTTGAGTTTATTGTGTTTTTATTATTTTAATAAATTGCTTAATTTTTTCGCAACTGTATTAAAAATAGTTGTTCAGTACACGTGCGGAACCGTCATTGCAACTTGTTCCGACTGTCAACCCTCACCTTCGGCTGCGCCTCGGCTCGGGTCGACATTTGTCGGAACTCGTTGTAATGACAGGCTTTCCGCACTTGTAATGAAATATACTATTCCATACAAACTGAAGGCTTATAAGGACCTTTAAAATAGAATTCATTATTAAAATAACCTGAATACAAAACTCTGCTTGCGAAGCCTAAAAGAATCTTGTTTCAAGATATCTTTGTTATTATAAAAGCTTATGTACTCACGAATGTAATTGTATTTCCTCCGAACAAAAGAAACCACTCCGAGTTTATAACAATGAGAATATTTAAAACCATTACCTTCAGGAAGGTTCAAGGTTTACACTGTATTGTTATAGGAAAGAATTATCTAAATTGAATACAAGCTGGAAAGGGTCAAGATGAAAAAGTATACCTATTTCTTGAATTATGAAGTAAACTCTCAGAGTGCCATTGTAACCCCGGACAGGAGCTTGTTTTGTTAGCCTACACTGTGTCCGCCTGCTGGGGAAAGCCCCCCCCCCCCCCTTTCTTCCAAATTTCTCTGTCTAGTCCGATCTGGCCTATTGGCACTACGAACTTTACCAAATCAACACGTTACGTTCGCCGTGGTCTACCTCGACGGCGATAGCCTCCCTATGACGTCCAGTTCAATGACGATCTTTGCCCACCTCTCGGTGTGCCTACTTCCTGTCACGAAGAGGAGTCTTGAGCCTCAACAGTGGAAATATTATCGTCTGATTATTACTACTGAAGAGGGGGTAAGTTTTCATACGTCAACGTTTTCATTAATGAGTGCCTAGGAACTACCAAGGAAGATAAGGATAAAGATAAGTTTGTCTAATCCACACCTAATTATAAACATATTAAGACAACTTTAATCATGAAAATCAATCCGGCAATACGTAACTGAAATGCCGATGACCACAAAAAACACATCTTTATGAAGTGAAACCGGATTTGATTTAAAAGCCGTATTTATTTTGACATATTAGGGTTTTTGTATCAATTGACAAGCTTTAGAGACAGGTGTCAGCTCAAATACATGTAAAGCTTTTACATGGTTCGCTAATGTTTTGAATGTTGTCTATAGAATGGAGGATTACCTTGTTACACGCGACACGGCGCCCCTGGCGAACGCCTCTGAAAAGGATTAATACATTTTTCATTATATTCTTTTAAATGAACCAGGTACACTTTATTTTGGTTTTGCTTGAAAATTTAAGCAAAGTTATTGTTTATATACATAGTAACAATAATATACTTAGAAAAATTTATCTAAAGAGAAGGCATGCGAAAAAGTAGGCATTGCTCATTATACCTATTATATATTTTAGTTTTCCTGTCATGGATTTTTATGAGACTTTTACCATATTTTCGGAATAACATGACCAATTTTAGCCGTGGTGGCTTAGTGGTCAAAACACCAGCCTCTCAAGTATGAGTGAGATGGAATAGTTTCAGGTTAAGTTATAGGTAATTTCTAAGTATATCTTGGACACTTAAGACTGATTAAAAAGGTGAAGGAAAACGTCTTGAAGAAACCTGGACTTTAAGTTTGAAATCGCCAACGCGCATTGAGCAAGCGTGGTGATTACGCTCAATCCTTCTCTGTATGAGAGGAGACCTGTGCAGTGGGTGATAAAAAGGTTGATGATGATTTGTACAGACGTTATTGAATTTATTATGCATCAATGATTGAATTTAATTTGCTTTTAAGTAAAAACGGAAAGATGTTGTCATTCCCATAGATTAGACGTTCTCATTTTTATCTACCCTTGACAGATTTTCATTAAACATCAAATCGACAAATAATGTAGGGAAATTAGAGGTATTTTTAACAGATTTAAAGTGATATCAAAAATTCAGTAATTCAAGTCACATCGCTGAAATAACATAGATTATGATAAAAGCCTTAACTTGTTCCTTAGAATAGCGAACGTTGGTGAATTATTCAAGAGATAGAAGATATACAAAATATTATTGATAATACTATGTACTAAGTAACCTAAATGTTTCCTACTCCCAACTGTGGCAATCTCTTCCATGTGATGAGGAGTCGCGCTGACAGAGGCCTCGTTGAAAAAAGAAATGAGCAGTGACACTCGCTCACTGTGTGTTGAGAGAACTCAAGGCAAACAAACACAATCATGAAAACTCCCCTTAAACCAATCAATCTTCATCAAATTACGTAAACACGGCGCCCCAATACAGTATTTTGATTGTACAGTCAACCTCAAAAACATTCCTCAACAACAGCGGTTTTAGCCTCATAAGTTTCAATCCAGTGGGAATATGGGAATAAAAAGTGCTTTAATCCTGATTATTAATTATCTGTGTGGCAAACAATAAAGTTAGGCCCGCTGATTGAGCGTGAAGAAGTGAAAAAATACAAACATTCAATAATACAAATATACAAAACATACACACGTTAGTGTGATAAAACTAGAATTCATTTGATATTTAAATTAAATTATAAATAAATATTTAAAAGAAAGACAATAGGATTTCCTATTCCTATTACATATTATATTTGTTACAGACGCCCGTGCATACAAAAATATTTTGTAACTTGATAATACATAAAACAACCTATTTTGGTTGGATAATCGCGAGCACAGAACAGAAACAGTCGGCTACAATCAAAGTCCCACATGTCTAAGAACATCTTGAGAAAACCTGGACTTTAAGTCTGAAATCGCCGATCCGCATTGAGTAAGCGTGGTGATCACGCTCAATCCTTCTCTATACGAGACTTGTGCCCAGCAGTGGGACAATAAAAAAAGGTTGATGATGATAATAATGTCTGACATACTTTGATACAATATTATGAAAGAAAGGTTGCATACATAAATTCACACCGCCTTCGTATGGAGGTAAGCAGAAACTGATGTAACATACAACATCCAACGTGGTAATACTGTCTGCCTTTTGGGCACTTATCCCATTGACAGCGATGTGGACAAAAGTTTTGAATCAAATTAAATCAAAGCATTTATTTCATGTAAACCAGTTACAGGCACTTATAATGATGATATTGTCAGAAGGTCGGTCAGTCAGTAAGATGAAGCTAGTCGCCCATTCCAAAGAGTAGGTACCTATGGAGAAGAACAGGCAAGAAACTCCATGGACACTCTTTTAAATTATCAAGCTATTGATACAAATATTTGATTACATCATTCATGTTGAAATCAACCGTGTGAGAACGATGCAGAAATATATTGTACCCTGCGTCCATTATGGAAAACACAAAAAAAAAACAACTATTCAGAAATTAAAATACGCCGTGGCAGCTAAGAGATGACCAGTCCCCTCTGGCGGCGTCCGTTCACGAACATGACTTATGCATCATTCAGCTCAACCATATTGAAGGCAACCCAATGACCCAACACACACGCCACCACCAGCGAGACATTCGAGTGAGCATGACATACTGTCAACAGCCAGAGCACAATCAGGTCAATAAAAAACCAACAACTAACTAACCCAACAAATAGTTGCTTTACAGCAAGTACATTACGCTCACACGTGTGCCATGCAATTATATAATACTAAGAAATTGAATCTACACAAAACAAAGATAATTTTGTCCAAGGTTCAGCAGCTCCAACAGTGTTCCCGAATACTAACTTTAGCTCCTGTGTAGTGCCGAACACCCCTGTCAGCGATGCAATTCCATAATGTACAATATTCTTGGCTACTTAGTGTGTAAAACTGGCTTTGAGTAAAAAATATAAACAATTTGAATATTTTGATATCAGTATTTTATTAATACATAAACAATTTAATTTGATGCCCTATGAGCTTCTTCTTATTTTATACTTGTGTAAAATATTTATATATGTAGACATTTTATTGTTAGCTTGTTAATTTCAAATTAAATTGATTACGTATTAATAAAATAGGTACTGATATCAAAATATTCAAGGTCAGCACTTATATCATCATCATCATCATTTCAGCCGAAAGACGTCCACTGCTGGACATAGGCCTACCCCAAGGTTCTCCACGACGACCGGTCCTGCGCCTCCCGCATCCAGTAGTTTCCCACGACCTTCACCAGGTCGTCGGTCCACCTTGTCGGGAGCCTACCCACGCTACGTCTTCCGGTGCGTTGTCGCCACTTGAGAACCCGTCGGCCCTATCGGGCATCGGTCCTACGGGCAATGTGTCCAGCCCACTGCCACTTTAGTGTGGCAATTCTTCGGGCTATGTCGGTTACTCTCGTTCTTCTGCGGATCTCCTCATTCCTGATTCGATCACGCAGTGAAACCCCAAGCATAGCCCTCTCCATTGCCCTTTGAGTGACTTTGAGCCTTCTTATAAGGCCCATTGTTAGCGACCACTTCTCAATTCCATAAGTCATCACTGACAACACACACTGGTCGAAGACTTTTGTCTTGAGGCACTGCGTTATTTTGGACGAGAAGATTTTACGTAACTTCCCGAAAGCAGCCCAGCCGAGTTGGATTTGGAGACTCTGTTCTCGAAGTTGTTGACAGTTACGTGTACCTGGGACAAACTATCCAGCACTTATATAGGTAAATATAATTGAAACATAATCCATATCGTTTTTTTCTTTTCTTTGAAAAAAAAAACGTTGCTCCACCCAATAAATTATTCCTGTATCGTTGCTTGGGTGCGAACAAACATTTCAAGAATAGAATAGAATAGAATACTCTTTATTATGTACACCATATAGATTACAGAACATAAATAAAAATATTTTACAAAGGGTGACACAATGGGCGGTCTTATCGCTAAGAGCGATCTTTTACAGACAACCTTTGGATGGAATTCTAAGGGGAAGGATAAAGAAATAATGTAGGTAGTCTACAGTGTACTATTTACACAGATTATACAATAAATATATACGTTAAGTGTATACTAGTTTAAATAATTTTATACATCTAATTAATAAATATTATACAAGAGCATATAAAATATAATAATATGTTTAAAGAGAGAGGAAGTGCTTTTTTATCATAGTTTTAAAAGTAAACAGTGTTTGAGCACGTCTTACGGACACGGGCAAGGCATTCCAAAGCCGAACTGCTTGTACAGTAAAGGATTTATCGTAGAAACTAGTGGAATGCATCGGCATCTCTAATTCCAGGTTTTCCGATGACCTCAGATATCTATTATGTGTGTCATGAAGGAACTTGAAACGTTCTTTAAGATAAGAGGGGGTCTTAGGATTAAACAAAATGTTATAGAGCTGAAATAGTATATGAGAATTCCGGCGAAGACGTATAGGAAGCCACTTAAGCTTTGAACGAAATTCAGATATGTGATCATATTTGCGCAGGCCAAATATAAATCTTATGCAAAAGTTTTGAAGTCGCTCAAGTTTGTCTAGTTGTGCCTCAGTAAGATCTGGATAACTGACATCTGCGTAGTCAAGGATAGGAAGTAGAAGTGATTGTGCAAGCGCAGTTTTAGTGGCAGTAGGAAGAAAGTTCCGCAACCGTCTCAGAGACTTACCAGATGTAAAAATTTTGCGACTGACATCCTGTAGCTGTGGATCCCAGGAAAGATGCTTGTCGATCCAAACCCCAAGGTTCTTAACCTTATCACTGAACGAAATAGCAGTACCATTAAATTGAACTTGGGGAAGTTGCGACCAGTCTATCCTGGGGAACATCCTTGAACTGCCAATAACAATGACCTGAGTCTTCGATGGGTTAACATGCAACCCATGCGCCTCACTCCACTCACAGATTGAGAACAAATCTTTGTTGATAGTTTGAATGGCATCAGCTAAATCTGAGTGGCCAGCTTGTTTATAAATCTGCAAATCGTCTGCATAAAGGTGGTAGGATGAAAGAAGGTTTTTGGTGATGGAGTTGATAAATATTGCGAAAAGTAAAGGAGATAAAACGCCGCCCTGAGGTACACCGGCAGAAGTATAGCACCACGAAGAGCAAGACTCTTCTATGCATATACGTTGCCGACGGCCATACAGGTAACTACGAAACCAGTCAATCGCCGTTGGAGATATGTTAAGCGAGCAAAGCATGCCAAGAAGGATATCGAAATCGACATTGTTGAATGCATTACTAAAATCCAGTAAGCAAAGAACCGTCAGATTTCCCTGTTCCATACCCAAGCGTATGTCATCAGTGACATTCACTAAGGCTGTAGTGGTACTGTGACCAGGACGAAAACCAGATTGGAAAGGATTCAGTAAACTATTCTTACAAAGAAAAGTACTAAGTTGATGATGGACAAGACGTTCTAGGACCTTGGAGAGGAAAGGCAAGATGGATATGGGACGGTATTCAGAAAACGAAGTTGGATTGGATTTTTTGGGTAACGGAATGACTTTGGCATCTTTCCACATCGATGGAAAGGCACCATAGGATACAGAGTAGTTAAGGATGTAGCACAGGACAGGAAGGATCTCGTCGAGGACAGGGAGTATCATTTTCCGACTTACACAATCACTACCGATTGCGTTGGACGTGATCGAAAGTATGCTCTTCTTAACATCACAATCAGTGAATTGACTAAAAATAAATGGGTCATGATCCGGAGTTGGAAGGTTCGAAAGGTTGTTAATTGTAGTCGCCTTTATGAACCCATTACAGTGGGATGTGGGAACCACTTAACCAAAAGCGAAACCCGGAACAACTACTTGTAGGTCATACATAAATATTTGTCCCGTACGGGAGTCGAACCCACGATACACAGTGCAAAAGTCGGTCCTTCAACCATTTTTTTTTTTTTTATCTGTACAATGACGCGAGTACTTTCGCCTCTAGGTCCCAGGGCAGGGATCCGGCCAGGACGCAAGCCGCCTTATAGGAAATCGTGCGGTACCCGCGGACGACCCTGACTGCCATCGCTCTCTGCGGCTTGCGCAGAATGGCGAGTGTTCCGGCCGTCAGGTCCATCGCCCACACAGGGGCCCCATACAGGGCCATGGACGGCACGATTCCCACGTATAGCCGCCACGTATAACAGGCGGCGAGTCCTTCAACCTCTGCACCAACCGCGTCGTATTCATATGCCAGTTGATTATATGGTCTCATTCATATCCTAGATTTATAGGATATATGTAAAAATACTTTTTCCTAGACTCCTTTATTTCATCCCCTCAATATAACCAAACCCATCTAAGCATACCCTTTTCAATCTGTGGAACAAAATTTAATGATATTTCGTCTTTGAGGCTGACTGTACAAATAATATCTTCAAATAAAACCTTTAAATTGCTGTGTGGATGTAAACACAACATAAATATTAAGAGGAAATTGGATTTTCAAAATACGTTGAATGTTCAAAGAAGCTTTGTAACATCCGACTAATATTATAAATGTTAAAGTTTGTACGAACTGGTGGATGTTTGTTACTCTTTTACTGAAAAACTTTTTTTTCAGATGGTGACCAGATTAATCATGTGAAAACATTATCCACATTTTTGTCCTATTAACGACAGCCTCCGTGGCGTAGCGGTAGCTGGCGCGGTCGCTGTGCAAGGTGGCGCGGGTTCGATCCCCGCACAGTGCAAGTATTTGTATGCATGAATATGAATATTTGCACTGGTCTGGTCGTGCCTCGGAAAGCACGTTAAGCCGTTGGTCCCGGTTGCCATACGAACATCTAGTGGCAGTTGTTACGGGTTGTCGGAGCCCTCAAAAGTCCAACAATTGGTCTAACTGCAGTGCTTCGATGTCGCCTTCGGGTTGTGGAGGTCAGACGGCAGTCGCTTCACGGAAAATATCAAAGTTTAGCCATATCAGCAGTTGGACTGGTAAAGCGGACCCCAGACTCCAAAGCTGAAAAGGCTTCGGATGCGACTGGGATTAACGCTGGGATGATGATGATGATTGTTGTCCTATTATGATTAAGCTAAGGTGGCCTTTTTAGACCCCCAGGTGTTTCGCTCTCACAATAACTAAATCAAACCAAAAAATCGCAGTGATTAAAGTGTCTCAAGAGTTAATTACGCGTATAATCTCATGTATATTGGAGATTAGTGACGTTCCCGTTGCCGGTGTCGCGTTGCGTCTCCTCACAGCGGATTACAACCAGTCGAGATACAAGCATTACAATACAACTAGCTACGGCCCACGGTTTCACACGCATACGTTATGGGTCCAATGGGAATATAGAGCCAAAAATAACTTATGAGCTAATCCTGTTTATAAATCATCTGTGTGCCAAGTTGAATCTAAATCCGTTCAGTAGTTTTAGTAAGCCTGAGAGTTATGCCTAGTTTATACTATTTATTTTAGTATCCTGTATTTTTTAAACTGTATCTATACTAATATAATTATAAAGCTGAAGAGTATGTTTGTTTGTTTGTTTGAACGCGCTAATCTCAGGAACTACCTACTGGTCCGATTTGAAAAATTATTTTTACGTTAGATAGCCCATTAATCCAGGGAGGCTTTAGGCTATATAACATCACGCTGCGGCTAATAGGTGCAAAGCATAACTAACTCCACGCGGACGAAATCGCTGGCGGCCGCTAGGATTTTATAATTATAATGTATACTTAATATATAAAGCTGAAGAGTTTGTTTGTTTGAACGCGCTAATCTCGGTAACTACTGGTCCGATTTGAATAGTTCTTTTTGCGTTAGATAGCCCATTAATCCAGGTAGGCTTTAGGCTATACATATAACATTATGCGGCGACCAATTATAGGAGCGGAGCATAACTAACTCTACGCGAACGAAGTCGCGAAGTCGTAATAGGATATTAGGGTTGCTACTATGCTTGTTTGAATAATTAACGTATTTAAAAAAATAATTTTCTTCGTATGGAGGATGGGTCTGAGCGTGTTGCGATGTGTGGCGGGTACAATGCACCAAAATATGTTGTTGTGTCGGGAATTTGGTCGTGGAGGATCTCTATATCAATCTCCCTCTGGCACAGCATCACACACGGTCGTGTTGTTGGGTTTAACATTACATCATCTCGCTCTACTGCCGTCTTCTTTTCTATTCGCTCCGTTTTTTTTTTACTGAAAAGCTTCTTAATAAACTAACGCGCTTTACCATCCACGATTGCATCACTGCCTACCATCGAGCAGTATTACGGTTAAGCACGAGTTTATAATTATAAAAAAATAAAAGTAATATTCTCCAAATATTTAGGTTCTATTTACATCAATACAAAATTTAAAGTTTTTACTTAAAGATTTTATTTGTACAGTCAACCTCAAACAGCCTCCGTGGTGTAGCGGTAGCGAACGCGGCCGCTGCGCAAGGAGGCGCGGGTTCGATCCCCGCGCCGTGCAAATATTTGTATGCATGAATATGAATATTTGCACTGGTCTGGTCGTGCCTCGGAAAGCACGTTAAGCCGTTGGTCCCGGTTGCCATACGAACATCTAGTGGCAGGCGTTACGGGTTGTTGGAGCCCTCAAAAGTTTAACAATTGGTCTAACTGCAATGCTTAGATATCGCCTTCGGATTGTGGAGGTCAGACGGCAGTCGCTTCACGGAAAATATCGAAGTTTAGCCAAAATCAGCAGTTGGACTGGTAAAGCGGACCCCAGACTCCAAAGCTGAAAAAGCTACGGATGCGACTGGGATTAACGCTGGGATGATGATGATGAACCTCAAACACGAAATATTTTATATTCGTCTACAAACTTTATTCCAAAGATTGAAATATTCCATCCAAACACACTTTTTCATTTTTAATAATAGTTTGATTATAACGGTTTTAAACAGGCTCTCAAAACATTAGATATCATTATGCCTGTTCTCCTCAGAAGGTATAGGCAGAGTTTTTCAACTGTACATAGTACCTGCACCAACATTCTCTCAGTTATACAGTGTGGATACCGAGCCCGCCACGCAACTTACGCGCGCATAGCTGACGCCAGAGGTTAACGCACCGCCCGCCGGAACGGAGCTTTGACCATATTTTTGTTGTGACAACCATGTAGAATAGCAAGTTCATAACTTTGTGGTTTTTCATTATATCTTTTGTACATAGATTTACTTAAAAATATTGGACACGTGTTGCGAGTTCAGTATAAACAAAAAATAATGTATATCTTTATAAGTAATAGAGGGCGTCCATTGACACTTTGGCACAAATCGTGAGTCCAAGCTGGAACTGAGAAATTGCTGAAGAAAATTCAGAAAACCAAATAACACTGTCACTCTATTTTTACCCGACTACGGCAAAGCAAAAGGAGGGTTATGATTTTGACAGGCTATGTATGTATGTATGTATGTATGTATGTATGTATGTATGTTCATCTGTTCCCTCGTAACTTCTAAACTATTTATCAGAATTCGACAAATGACATATCATTAGAAGCGTCTTAATTGTTCGCTGGTTATAGGCTATATGGGGTTTCACAAAATCTAATGTGGCGCCCTCTAGCGGACAAAACATACAGAGTAAAAAAATAAAGTTAAGATAAATATGGCGTGTTTGGTATCATTTGAAAGCTCTTTACTTGTACATTTTGAATATATATATATATATATATATATATTACTAGCATTTGCTCGTGACTTTACCTGTATTCATGGGCTGGTTGCATATAATTCAGATCTTTTCGTTCATAGCTTCTTTACTACTTATCAGAATAAGACCACTGCAGTACCATTAGAAAGGCCTTGATATTCTGTTAGTTATGAGCTATAAAGCTTGTCACCAAATTTGGTATTGCGCCCTCTAGCGGACAAAAAGTTCTATGTGATTATAAAATTAAAATAAATATACCGTGTTTGGACGTGAAAGAGCTTCACGAGTACTTTATGCTTGTAGTAAAACGCGGATCACGGGAACTGTGAATCGCTATATGCAATGTAGAGTAGTGTGATCATTAATAGAATATGTAATGCACTAATGAAATACTACAAAAGCTGGGAGTAACTCCACGCGGTGAAGGCGGAAACAGATTGATAACTGGCTAAAACTCCCATAAAAATGTCCTCTGTACTATATGCCTTCGGGCTTGTGTTGTTATATGTGCGTGTAGATGTAATATGTCAAGTACCTAGTTTTTAGTTCATCAATTTAACTGTTGTTAATATTAAGCGCCACAAATACACTTTAACACCAAAATAGTACAAATAATAAAAAGTAAAAACTAAAACCTAACTACGACAAAAAACGGCCCTGAAAAAGTATAAAACAAGATTTTCAGAATACTGAACCGAACAAAGTTGCTAATACAATATGTTAAGAAAACCCTGTCCGACCAGTAAGGATAGTAAAGGTTAGGTAAACATATGAATAAATAAAATATGCAATTTTACATAATCATCATAATAACAATACTATTGAATTTAGAAATAATCTTTTTTCCCCGCGAATGAATTCCAACTTCCCCAAAATTTGGTAATTTTTAAAAAGTGACAACATTATTTTTGACGGTATAATTCTGAGCGAATCGCGATGCGACCGCGTGCCGCGTGCCCTTCCCCTCTTCGCCCGCGTGCCGCGTGCCCTGCCCCTCTTCGCCCGCGCCTGTATGATCTACAGCACATGTTTTAAGTTACCTCTTTTTACGAAATAATATTTATTTTTTAAGGTTTTAAAGGAGGTAAATTTTCATGTTTGGAAAGGCGTAGCTTTCCAAACATGAAAATTTATCTCTACATAGTGATTATTGCATACTTCAGATTAGTATTGTATGACATTATTGTCAATTTGCAACGAAGGCATCTTGGTAGAGTCTACTGTGTCCATTTACTTGCAACTATATTAGCAACTTTGTTCGGTTCAGTATTCTGAAAATCTTGTCTTATACTTTTTCAGGGTCGTTTTTTGTCGTAGTTGGGTTTTAGTTTTTACTTTTTTTAGAAGTCTATTATCCATCTGGCTGTCACCAGGCTCATGAACAAAAATAGCTAGACAGTTGAAAGATCATATATTTCTGTTGCGGCTATAGCAACCAATACAAAAAACAGTTTCTTGTTTAGGTAATAGTAAGAAACCATTCTTGTGTCATTCTGACTCTCGGAATAGTTATACCTACTTTCTATTTCATGTTTATTTGTTGCTACCTGATTTATTTTTATCTTAGGTGTATTGTGTATCTTTTAGTCTGTGCTGAATAAATGCAGAGGGCCGAGTAGAGGGTAACAGACCTGGTGGAAGCTCACGGATGAGGTGGACTAACCAAATCAAGACGGCAGTGGGGGGAGCTGTAAATGAATGCTCCAGACTGTCGTCCAACAGAGATAGATGAAGAGAGATCGTGCGGCGGCTACATCAACGTCTCAAATTCAGTCATAGTGACTATGACCGTTCTATCAAGAACGAAACGAAGAAGGAAAAGAAATAAATTCTTCTTTCTTTGACTTGACCGTTTTTAATTAGTTTGTCTACCAACTAGTAAGCCAACATGCATATGGTCATGTCTCGTTTCGTCGCCTGATACCTAATTGGGCAGCAATATTGTGTCGCGCTGCGTATTCAAGGGCGCTAAACAAATGATCGAGTCACAAAATTGAATATAATTAGATATAATACCTATGTTTACAAATATAGCTGCTCGGATAAACTTGGATTTTGCCGAGCTGTACCGAACATGATTCAGCGAGGGTACATGCCGAACGAAGTCTGACGCAAATAATTATGTGTAGTAATTGTGCGTGTCGGATTTTGTGTTATGCCGACCCGAACGTAATGTAACATGTGTAGAACCCCTTAGCTACGCTGACTTCAACAATCTGTTATTGGGCAACAGCAAAATAAATAGGAAAAATGTGTATCAGTATGATAGGATATGAAAGAAATTCATATCCTATCATACTGATACACATTGACATCATTCAATCTATGACGTCACGGTAATCGGATTGCCTCGCCGTCGCAGAATCCTGCACACAACTCCTTGTGTTTATATCTCACGAAACGACGTTTTATACCTCCAAACAACGTCCGTTATGTCCTAGTTATAGGAAGCGAGCGCCGGCTCAGATTTGGGCCCGGATTGTACTATTGCTACCCGGGCAGAAATCCAGGCATTCAAACCTTCAGTGGATGACTCCACTGAAGGCTTGAATGCCTGGATTTCTGCAGTCGCAGAATAAAACAAGCCCCTGCTTGATTGGACGCCGGCGATCGACAGCAAACGAACATAATCACTAACCAAGTTATGACACGGATCTCATTGAGATTATTTTCGTTTTAACAAAGGTTGTTTTTGCATGATTAGAAAAAGATAAGACTACAATAATAGAACAACACGTTTAAGCGGCCTTAATACAAAACAAGGTTTATATTTAGACCCGTTATTAGGTACCTGATGAAAAAAGAATGAAAATTAAAAAAAAATACATAGCTTTTAGCGTTCCATAATTGCCATGTGTGTAAGTGTAGGTATATGTGAAATAAAATATTTTTATTTTCACACTCGAACCATTTTTTATTTAGTTCTCATTTCGACAAAGCCAAAACAAAAATTGGCATTAAAACAAGTTATGTTTAAGTTATCAATTCAGTATTACGAACTGCAATGAACGAAATACAATAACATGCTGGTGGGTTTAAGCTTAGTCTAAAATTAAAATTCGTTTTGTAATAAGATGGATGGGTACTATAGTTTTATTTAGGGAATTTAAAATTGAACTTAGTTTGAATATTTTTTTACAGGTTTCATGTTCAAAAGGTGCCAACGGAACTTGAATAGCTGTCATAAGATACGCAGCGGGAAACAATATTGCAGACTAATTAGGTATTAAACGACGAGATGAGACGTGACCATGAGAGCATGCATGTGAGCTTGGTGCTTCAGAAACTATACAAAAAAGTTCTGTTTTTTTGGTATTTGTTATTAAAGTGGTAACAGAAATACATTATTTGAGAAAATATCAAATGTCTAGCAGTTGATAAGATACAACATCTTGGTTACTTTAAGCCTTTGCTAAACATCCGTCCGTCCGAACTCATGTCTGACTCTCCACGGACTGCCTCATGAAAATCACTTGGCCAGTTTCAGTGTCTCTTGATAACTTAAAGAATTTTGTGTCACAAATTTCTAAAGAGATAACCACAAAGGATAGCCTTGTTTTTGAATAAAATTATGAAAACATTTTTTCTCATTCCCGGGACTCAACCAAAAAGATCAAAGTTTTTGTGGAACTACGTCGACCTAGAACCGACCAAAATAACATAAAAAGTGGGAAAATAATTTCCAACATCTCAAAACGAGGCGCCATTCAGTTAGAATTCTATCAAAAACTCCACATTGCTACTTGTGTTCTTGCTGGCAGCACTAATAATATCGTCATTACTGAAGCAAATCGAATCGCTGTAAACGAAACTTTTCGCTTAAACTCCTTGTACGATGTACACTAGGTCCAATCTTATTTACATGCATTACCCATGCAGATTAGTTGCCAACTTGCACACGACTCAAAGAAAAACTTGCTGGCTCCCCAAAGTAATTTTAAAGTTGACTTCGGACAAATTTCTAATGAAGTACTGCCGAGTTTTGTTCCGATGTACCTACATGTGGGAATGCATTTTATACTAAGTGTGCAACAGCAATAACACTTAATATTGAAGGAGCTAGGAGTTGGAAAGTTTTTAAAGAATTGATTGCGTTTCCTGTAATACAAAGGTAAAGTTGAAAATGTTACGTATTTTTTTTTATCCATACTAATATTATAAATGCGAAAGTAACTCTGTCTGTCTGTTACGCTTTCCCGCTTAAACCTCTCAACCGATTTTGATGATATTTGGCACAGGCAATCTTTAGACCCTGAGAAAGAACATAGGCTACCTTTTATCCCGGAAAATTTGATATTCCCGAGGGAAATCTAAAAAGCGCGATATAACCGAACTCCACGCGGGCGAAGCCGCGGGCGGAAAGCTAGTATATTATAAACTAGCGCTTGACCGAAATCCTGCCTGATGGTAAGCAGTGACGCAATCGTTGATGGTAAAGCGCACTAGTAGACATATATTGTATACTATTATTGTTAAAGTAAATAATTTTTAAAGTCAAAACCCAAAACTGAAATATTATAATTATTTTCTTTGGCTCTAATTGGTTATTTTACCATTCAGGAAGTTTCGGGAATGCCTAAGTGTTCGTTTGAAAATTTTCTAAATGCCTATCAGAAACTTTTCTTAAGGATAAAAACTTAAAAGTTACACAATTTCAGAATAGTTGGCTTAAATACTGAACATTTTCTTTAGCCGTCTCACTTTTAAATACCACGATTATACCCTGTCCCGATTAAGGATATTATTTTTAATACTTATGCAAAAACCCAGACCTATTTATCCATATTCGTACCACAACACTTGAACAAACTTTATGAATACTCTGTTAGAATGCTGCCCATCCCATCAAGCGACAGTGTGAGGCGAAGGCTGGTCACGGCGCGGTGACGGACGTTTCCATTAGACCCTTTGTTCGGCCGACGTTTATTGTCCGAACCTATCGCATTTTATTGCCATAGATTGGGATTTTTTCTGCCACCATGTTTTGTAGGTACAAGCATGAATATAGCTGTTACAGCCTTGTCAAACTCGATTTGTATGGACTATGTTTTCCGGTCATTTTCGATAGAAATACGAAGTTGAATGGCAATTTAATTTTTGATAATTGAGAAAAGGCTCTTAAAGTACATATTATACTACAATAACAAAAATAGACTCATTAAATAATCAAAATATAATAGCTTTCAACAAAAATAAAGGCAAATCGATTTGTAGCGGTTTATGCTATGACAACGTAGCTTATTGCATGACGTAGCGGCCTTTCGTAGCCAGCTACGACGTAGCAAGTACATGCTCCATTTTACATTTCACTAACAAACTTTTTCGATTGTGGATTTCAAGAATAAAGATACTTAAATTGAGGTATCATAAAAGATATTTGTTCAATTGTAATGTAATGTATTGTACATAGGTGCATGTGATGTTTTATTATTTGAAGTTAATTTAGTTTCAGAAGTTTGTAAATAATATCTGGATATGGTATAATGTACATATGTAGACTATAATGTTTCCACTCTTGGGACACAGGCCCCCTCTCGGAGAGGGGGAGGAAGTGGGCCGTAATCTACCACGCTGGCGCAGTGCGGGTTGGTACATACTAACACTTATTAATTCCTGCAGGTTATAGGCTAAGGCTGTGGTGATTTTCAGTCTATGATTTTGGACAAAAATGATAGCAGCATGCATGTTTGGTAACACGAACATGGTAGCAGCATGCAGAGTAGTCTATGACGTCTTTACTTATTTTGTGTCGAATATATAAAAAAATATACTATGAGTACTATATTGATAACTACTATACAAAAACCTGATCTATTCTTCTTCCTATTCTTCTTCTTCCAGTGCGTCTTCAATCCTGAAGGTTTGCCGTCAGCTTCTTGTATTCGGTCATGTCAACCACGAGTCGGAACAGTTTTTCGACAGATGTAATGCCGGTCTACTCCCCGATGTTTCACAGCCACGATTTCCTCTTTCGTCCAGCACGCCTCTTTTTTTTTTAATCTTTATTTAAAGAGCTTTGTCAATATTGACTATGTCGCTCTGTAACAGCCATACATTGTATACTTATTTACATAAAGTGATTGTAATATATTCTATAACTTATTTTAGCCGCATCTGACATAGGAGAACTTAAATACGCCAATATTAAAAGATTTAGGTAACAGTCTTCTGAGGCGTTCGCCCCGTGCACACTCCATCAAGATGTGGTGTACATCCTCAATTACTCCGCATGTTTGGCAATTTGGTGTAGGTGTAATGCCCATAAGGAAGGTACTTCAACTTAAAACTTCCTTGATGGAATGTGACCAGATCGAAGCCTCATAGCCGTAACAATATCTTGTCTACTCAGCAAACAATTATTTATCCACGGAATCATCACAGGTTCCGGTTGCATAGTTCTATACCAGATTCCCTTCTCTTTCGATCTCTCGTCATGATATTCTTTTCACATTTTGTGGCAGTGTTTTTTAACCATATAAAAGTTGTCTGAAAAGAAGGGCAAAATATTCAATTGAGTACCTTGATGACATGCTTGTTTTGCGTGATAGTCTGCCAATTCATTACCGATTATACCTATATGTGACGGAACCCACTGTAGTCTCACGCCTCTTTCCTTAGAAAAAAATCTTTTGAACCTGTCGATTCTAATATTCTAGAAGTGCGGCCCTTCTGGAATGTTAGATGTAACAAAATTAAAATTAATTTATGACAATTATTTTAGTGACTGAAATAAATGGCAGAAAGTTTGTGTCGAGTTGTTGATACCATAGCCCTGCGCGTGTTTTTAAGAAATTCAGCCAGCCTCCGTGGCATAGCGGTAGCGGACGCGGCAAACATATTGTTGTCTCCTTCAGTATAAGATATTCCAATGAATAATGGAATAGCGCATGTAGATCGTAACCGGCTTGTCTCAAACTAGTTAAGGTTGAAGTTGATAACGCGTCGTATACTATGTATGCAGTAGATATTTGTGCCCTGCAACGAATAATGCAATAAAGCTGTATTGGCCGAAATGCCCGCCAGCCCTCGGGCGACTAAACTGTTTTGAAGTTTACTTACGGTCGATCTTATAAACTTAAAGTATATCTGAAGTCATAATGAAAATTGATTCAACATAAGTAAAAAGCTATTAGGTTGCATATTATCCTACCTTCGTCACTTTCATACCTACATACAACGTGTAACATAAAGGGTATATAGTATATACATAACAAGGGCATAGCGTCTTTACATAATATCAATCGATATTGGAAGGGTTTTTTAATCCTATTTCTTTATGTTAGAAAGTTATGAGGAAAAACACCGCCTGTGATAGGCTACTACCATACTAGGCGCACAGAATTATTGAAGACATTTATCGGATTTTGGCAAGTAACGTGACGTGTAACGAGTAGTTGTTAACGTATGTAGTGTGGTGCCACGTTCGTTATGATTTGATTTTAAGAAACACACGAAACCGAAAAGGAGACGGGCGAA
>JADWQK010001208.1:0-50707 GCA_017933935.1 Sesamia nonagrioides | reverse complement strand
ATATATATATATATATATATATATATATACGGACAAATCACACAAATTGAGCTAGCCCCAAAGTAAGTTCGAGACTTGTGTTATGAAATACCCTATAGAATTTCTCAACTCTTAAGAATTATCAGGAGTGCCAACCCATAAGTTGATACTAAAAGTTGGTGTTCCAGTCCTATTAATGAGGAATCTTGACGCTCCAAAGCTCACAACATTGTAAAGGCTACAATTATGGCTGGAATGGCAATAGGACAAAATATCTTAATTCCCCGTATTCCCATCAACCCGACTGATTTGCTATTTCAATTTAACATTTGCTATAACAATAAGAAAGCCGACAGACGCTTAAAGTTGCCGAGTTCATTTAGAAACAACATGTTTTTCTTATGGACAACTCTATGTGGCATGCTCACGTGTATCAAATCCAGAAAACATTTATGTTTTGGCAAAAGGCAGCAAAACAAAAAAAGTTGTTTATAAAACCGTACTTACTTAAATGTGCTCATGTTTTATCAAGCGTAATAATTTTAACCCTTATTTCATAATATCCTAAGCATATCCAAAACACCAACCAACGCAAAATAATTAGAAGTATGATATTTGATGTTTCTTTCCTTTGCTAAACCTTTAAGCCCCGTAAAATTAACGTTGCTATAGACCTTATGTATCTTTATAATCCTACTAATAATATAAACGCGAAAATGTGTAAAGTAAAGCAGCCTTGCAGTACAGTAGGCATTTATCTTGGCATTCCCCCGGAAACGGGACGAAGTCGCAGGCAACAGCTAGTATATATATATATATATATATATATACAAATCACACAGATTGAGCTAGCCCCAAAGTAAGTTCGATACTTGTGTTATGGGATACTAACTCAACGATACTATATTTATAATAGATACATATAAACAAACATCCAAGACCCAGGCCAATCAGAAAAATATCGTTTTCCATCATGACCTGGCCGGGAATCGAACCGCCTCCACGTCGCAGGCAGGCAAGTTGAGGACGACATGCATAATATGAATGCTAGTGGCGTTCAAAATCAAAATCAAAGTATTCAGTTAGTTTTAAATCATCAAAGGATCAGTCAATCAGTAAGACGAAGCTGAAGTCAGTAAGCGAAGACGAAACTCCAAGGACACTCTTTTAAAATCATAAAAATATTTTATTACATAATTCCTGTTGAATATATTCATGTGTCAATGATGCAGAAAGACGTTCGGTCGCAATCAAATATACATACATAAATAATTTGGACCGCGACGACATTCATCGGAATCGATTCTGGAAAACCTTGCAGATGTACGGTTTAGGTTTCCAGTACATAGCGGTCCATCGTCTGAAATCAGGATATTTCCAAATTTAATGAGTAAAAAATACCAGCAGTATTTTACTGGCAGAGAGATTAACGACAGATCATGTGAGCTATCGTAGCTGTTAAAGCCGACCTTAAATGCTATGAAAGCTTTATTAATTCTTTTGTTGGCGACTCAAAGTACTTTATTGGGAATTGAAATTGTTTGAACTCTCTTCCATAATAATAAGGATTCTTTTTATGTTCAAAAAACCTTTATAGGTGCATAGACTTATAACCTATATTTATAAAGCTTTTTTGGCATTCAAATGAGATCGCATACAAACTTTTGAAAAAAAGAAGCTTCTTGGAATATGTGATTCGAAGTTCATCATCATCATTTTATTGTCCCACTGCTGGGCACAGGTATCATCTCATAGGGAGAAAGGAGAGGATTGAGCTTCATATTCATGCATACAAATATTTGCACTGTGCGGGGATTGAACCCGCGCCACCTTACGCAGCGGCCGCGTCCGCTACCGCTACGCCACGGAGGCTGTCAATGTACAAGAATCTGAGATATCTTTCTGTTTATTCCTGGTAATACCGGTGTCGTATTCTATCAAAAGACCAATATATGATGCTAGGAAATTCCTGATAGAAATATCAAGAACATTATTCTGGAACCACGGGTAGAACCCAAGACCTAAAAAAGGTGTATTTAATTCTATTCCTAATAAAGGAGATGTTTCAAAAGGAGATGTTTCAGAAATGTATGGAGCCTGGGCCAGCACATTGTACACTTAATGCTAGGTATAGTTACGCTATAGTTAACTGTTTTTAATGTTAATTTCCTATATTTTGTCTTAGTTTTTATACAGATTCAATTTAACTCGGCCAAGGAGTGCAACACAACTACTAATAAATATTGTGGTCAGCAATAAGCGAAATAAGATTTTGACAGTGACATTTGATTGACGTGTCATGTATCTAAGGCTGTCGTATCTATATTATCCACCATATGACTGCGAAAAAAACAAAACATGAATTCCGAACATACAGCCCATTAAATAAACACAATCAACACTCGACACGAACACAACGGGAAAATAGAACTGCCATACCCAGTGTCATGGCTACCTTAATAAAGGGTTATCTCACTAGAAATCGTTTCAAATAATTAATTGTATATACTTGTATTTTTATTCAAATTAATTTAGTAGTATTATCATAAAAAAATCTTTTATTTTTTTTCCTTTTTATCTATACTAGCTGACCCGTGCGAAAAATTCGCACTATACTAATTAGAATTTTTAAGTCGTTTTTATAAATAAACAGTGAAGCGGAATAATTTGAAAATAGTATTCCATGGTACCAGGGACGAATATCTGTCGATTGGTGGGTCGGATTGGTTCAATAGAAAGAGAGAAAAAGGGAGAAAACGGTTTCAGACCCTTCGAGAAATAATATATGTTGATAGCGTACAAGTGGTGGCCCAAAATGATACATCTCCTTAAACATCACATTTAAGTGGTCTATCCATGCCTGAAATCGGGCAGGAAAAAGGAGGAAATCATCGGTAGGTACCTACACAAATCTAACAAAAGGCCCATGGAGACATCATCCTGAATTCGGATTTATTACGACACACTCACGCCGGTAACTGTGTTATTAAGATGCCTCGTTTCTCCCGTCTTTATAACATAATAACTGGGACGCAATAATATCATTGTTATAATTTATACGGCGAACACATTATGATAATGTCTGTGTGACTACGTTATGTGCCTTTTTTTTGATATTCGCCTATATTCATGAGGAAGTGTTATCAAAATGTCTCTCAAGCAATTTCCTGAATTTCTCAATGACAAATATGCCTCTAATATTAAGTTTTTTTGAGAGTGATTGCCGCTTTGCGAGGTTACGGGACTTGGACTTCTGTAGCATTTCAAGTGCATATGTGTCTATAATAGTCATCATTCAATTTATGTTATGTAAATACATACCATGTAATTTGGACCATGTAATGTGGTCTCCTGTCTAAAATAAAAGTTTTCTATTCTATGCTGTATCGAACCCCGTCTTAACGACTGTCTGTCTGAACGTATCTAATAATTATAGTAATAAGTTTATTCACCAATATATATGCAAACTACAAAACAACATAAAACATAGTAACTATAAAATGTTAGTTTTTGTTTATGCGAACCTGAATATAGATTGTTCAGGAATAAGCAACTGAATCGATTCCAATCATTTTTACACCATGTTATATTTTTTAACAAATACATTTAGAAGTTGTTGCGGCATAGAATAAAGAGGGGAAGTAGGTTATCTGCGACCCAATCCGCGATTTAATTGCCTACTGTCTTAGGGTTGACGACTGTCCGCGCTTCGTCGGTTACGGTTGTCGCCCAAACCGCTAACAAATATTTATAGACTAAGAGCTTATGTTTAAATTATTTGCTTAGTATTTAGTTTACATATACTAGTCAGTTTTTTTTTGTAATTTTTATTTTTAGTTTTGTACACATAAAGAACCATATTTATTTTTATTTTTAATTAATACAAATATAAATAATACAAACATAACATCTATTGAATCACACATTTAATACAAAATTACAAATTAGCTACAGAAAAATACCTACTTTCTTCGGTTTCGACTATTACGAAACGCGTTGTTATTAAACTTTAATGTGTTTATCCGTATCCTTGTAAATAACTTTTAGAAATATAATTTGAAAAATATAAGTCTTTTATTTGTTCATAAATAGACATACCAACTTTGCAGTTTATGTGATCATTTTTTAAAAGCTAATGTGCCGAAAAGCCGTGCCCGTGACGCGCGAACCCCGTTCCGTGCTAGCCGCGGCTAGCGCAGTCATAGGCACTCTAATATTGTGTTTAGGTGTGCGTGCGGCGACGCATAGATACTATGGCGCACACATACAAGCCGCGCGCGGTCCGTTTGTATGAAGTTAACGTACTTCCCTCTCTTTATTCTATGGTTGCGGTGTGGTTACTGAGTGCGCTATGCAGTTTATGCGGGCGCATGCCCGCGCTCAGCTGACGCTCAGGTCAATGCCCCCGGCTCGCCCGCCTGAACGGAGCGTGAGCCATATCTTTGTTGGAACAACCAAGTAGGATAATAACCTCATGACTTTGTGGTTTTTCATGAAATCTTTTTGAAATTTTGTACATAGATTCTTTACTTAAAAATACTGACATACGCAATAGGAGCATCTGTAACCGAACTAGGTAATACCTGTATCTCGGCATACAGCGCCAATTTCTCAGTAAGTTAATATCTTAAGAAATTAAGCTAACGCGAACAGCTTTATGTCGAAAAGGAAAAGCAAAATAAAGTAAACTAAGCTAAAAACTTAGTGTGTTAGAAACAACTTTAAATAAAACAAAATACCTACATTAAACTAAGCTCAAACTTAATGAGTTAAAAACAAATAAATGGTAAAAGCTAAATGAGTTGGTATTTATACAATATGTAAACAAAACCCTGTCCGACCCGTAAGGATAATAAAAGTTAGGTAAACACATAACTAAATATAATATAAAATTTTACGTAATCATCATAGTAACAATACTAATGAATTTTGAAATAATCTTTTTTTCCCGCGAATTTATTCCAACTTCCCCAAAATTTGGTAATTTTTAAAAAAAGTGACAACACCATTTTGACGGTACGCTTATGCGATTCTACCATGCGTCGCGTGCCCTGCCCCCCGTCGCCCGCGGAAGGGTGTGCTGCCGCACATGTATTAAGTTACCTCTTTTTGCAAAATAATATTTATTTTTTTAGGGAGATTTTTTTTTAAACTTTAGTTCGGCTTTGTAGGCATTAGTAGAATCAGTTATCGATACCTAACAATACCTTCACGGATCGGACAGGGTTTTCTTTACATATTGTATATCGACGCTGGAAAGCGATGTTGTCGTATCTCGAAGAAGGGCACTTTTGTTTTATTGCGTAGTTCAATTCAGAAAAAAGTTTAGAAAAAGTCAACGTCGTATCATAAAAAAGAAACATCGTAGAAATACGTTGATCAGACTGTCCGACGCAGTATTTTTTTCTGAATGAGATACGACAAAATCGCTTTCCAGCGTCGATATGAAGAAGGGTACATGAGTGTGTGTAAGTGTTTTGTGTGGAATGATGAGTGTACTCAGGTATGTGTCTTTAAGTAATATGAAGATGAAGAGGAAAAGAAAAATAATACATAAAATATCTAAGTAATTCACAGCCAGCGTTATGTTTATCACAAAATACCATGTAAACACCGTCTTTATGTGTGCGTCCTGTGAAATAAACTAAAACTATTTTCTCTGTACTTTCCCTTTTTTCTCGAGTTCGGCTAAAATGGGTCAAGAGCACTCCGGAACAAACATAAAGGGTTGAAATCTAAAACACACCTTTATTCTTTGAGCTCTCAGCAATAATTGTGAGTCCCATCTCCTATTGAGGAGGTCTAATTAAGCTGTTTTTCAACTAGTTTGCAATTCAATAAATCAGGGATAACGAGGCTTGAACAGAACTTCTAAAATGCTAATTCTGGAATCAACTTTCTGTAGGACAGACATTAAAACTGGCAGTTCTAGGAACAAGGCAAGAAAATTTCGCGTCGTTTAAAATAAGAGTTCGCGCTTAGCGAGGTAGGCGAGGAGCTTATTTAAATACCTATTTTCTCTTATTCATATACCCCTTATTCACAAACGCTGCTTAAAGTTATCTAGTTATTAGCGATTGTTTAAACATACATTTTAGACGTCACTTAACTTTAATCATCGTTTATGAATAAACCCCTTAAACACTGTGATGATGATTCATAAAAGATGATTAAAATTAAGTGACGTTAAAAGGTCAAAAATGTATGGTTAAAGAATCGCTAATCACTAGTTAACTTTAAGCAGCGTTTGTGAATAAGGAGGATTATCTATACATAAAGTCTATTAGATAGAAGAGAAACATCGCCATCAGGATCGCTTAATTATTCTCACTGCGCAAAATTTGATTTAAATATTGATCACAATTTTTTTTGAGATTGCAGACTATACTTAGAAAACACAGCTTGATACCTTTCGACCGAGGTTTGTGTATCACAAGACGCCTTTCTGATAGAGTCTGTAAAGTTATGCCCTGTAAAGCGATGGCAGCGAGGAGACACTTTACATTCGTGAGCTCTAAAATTTATAATAAAATAAACAGGATTATGAACATTTATAGCTTAACGAGAATGGAGTTAAAAAGGAAGTTGCCCGAGTGGTTGAAAACCCTTTCATATGACGAAACAGAGAAGATTGTAGAAGTATAATCAGTTAAACAGTACACCCGTACATCCACACACACTCACACCCCACACCCTCATACACACACACCCCACACTTACATACACACACACTCCCATACGCATATACATACAGTTTCTCACATACACTTTCATACACCCACACTTTCACCCTACATCTGTTCAAAATACACTTCTGCATGCCATTATTTTTATTTTAAATTATATTTTATTTTTAATTCTTTAGTTATTTATGTTCTTTATGTCTGGAACAAAAATTTTCTTAATGTTAAAACGGGCGTTGATAGCTGCGACACAGTTTTAACTTTTGCAGCTATCACCGTTTCTCCCTTCATCTATTCATATGTTTATGTTCCAAAAATAAACCTTTTTATTTTTATTTTATTTTAATTTCTTCTTCTTCGTCTTCAGCCTATATAGGTCCACTGCTGGACAAAGGTCTCCCCAAGGCTTTCATTGCATTGGGGGGATTTGCCATAATCCCCATGCTTGGCAGGCGGATAGGGGATCGCAGTAATTTGATTCAATTCCATAAGAGAAGCACTGCTGCCCTGGTGAGAGTTACCTTAGTCGCGTCTTACGACACCCACGGGAGGATATGGTTTGGTACTATTCTAAGCCCGGTACCACACGGGTAATAACAAACAACAATTAAACATAACAATTTAATATAAATAAATGAATGTAATGTTTAATTTATAATGTTAGTTACTTTACATACCTTGTATTGTATAAAGTCAGGTGGTTTTAACTGATCAGACAACTGTTGAGATGCGGCGTTTGTTCTGCCACTCCTTCCCAACGTGCTATTAGGAGTTGCGTTTTGGAGAATTGTCAGGGAATATACATAGTTCAAAAAGTGCTAATTCTCAACCTGAATAAATGACTTTTGATTTTGGTGTAAAACATGAAGTAAAAAATTAAGTAAACCGAAAATGTGTGGTCAAATGGCAGGGTACGGACATAGAAATATAAAAACACACTTCAGGGTGTAGACCAAGAAACTGAACAACTTCCTCGCACGGGCGAAGGGGGGCATGGCCATGCGGCACGCGATCGCATCGCACATATTGTATATATCTTCTTCATTTTCTTGTTTTTTCAGACATATGTACGTATATATTAGGTGCCTATTTACATTTTAATTTAATAAACTGGAGTTAGCACGCAGTACCGACGCTGAAAGGTCACCTGGTCATAAATCAATGTGCAAACAATGCATGCGGTGACGTCACCGCCGAACAAAGCCACGAATGGATAGTACGGAACAAACATGAATAAATTAAACGATATTGTTCTGCGAATGAACAACTATTCAGAATAGCAGGATTTGCAGAATATATAGCTTTACCATTAGAACGTTGTCGTGTTACTCAAAGCCTTGTCTTACCTTATTATCGTGGACGATATATAGAGATAAGTTATCCTAATATATAAAAATTAAGGTAACTTTTCGTTGTAATTTTGTAACTCAAGAACGGGCTCACCTATCCAAACCTAATGTTTAGACTTTGTTCGGACTATTCGTCGAGCGGTTCTTCATTTATTACATTTTTTGTAACAAATAAAGTCAATAAATAAACTTATTTCAGATTTAAATTTGACAGAGTTTTCAAAATTCTGTCAAATTTAAACATTTTCAATATTGACAGTACCAGCATGTTGATATGTCGTACATGCGGTAATTTCAGAATTCCATGTTCCAATTTTTCTTTTTATTATTTCACTTTATACGTAGCGAAGCACGTACCGGGCCGCTAGTATTATAAGTACATTTATCTATGTATACGTACCAAGGGCACGGCTCCGTTGTATGATGACAAACGACATAAGCTTACAGCTTATTTGCTTCTCAGTGGCTGAGTTCTCAGTGGTGAGCTGTTCTCAGTGGGGTGGTCGTAACCGCCTAGCGTTTGCGCCGCATAAAACCTATCAACTTCTACTAAAAGGTAATCCTTAAATCATTGCCTACTATTAAATTTAATAACGTTCCTGTTAAAAAACAGCTATCCATATGCTACCTTGGTATGGTCTTAGAAAAGAATTTTTCATTTATCGAACATATAAAAATAGTTGGCGGAAAAGCTAAAAGGAACTTTTATGCCTTAACTAGAATATTCAATGGTAACATGGCTGGATTGATTGGCCATTCCTATTATTGGAATCAATTGTAACAGCACATAGGTATGTGCTGTTACAATTAATTACGACCCGATTACGATTATTGGGTGGACTTAGGACCCATTAACTTAATAAAATTTTATTCCGTGGTGCTTGGCAATCTGGGCCTCACCCAGTTGCAATAATTTCCCTTTGTGCCGATTTTTTTTTACATGTTATAAACCAGCGCTTGACCGCAATCCTGCCTGATGGTAAGCAGTGACGCAATCGTTGATGGTAAAGCGCACTAGTTTATTAAGAGCCTATTCACTCTAGCCTTGAAGACACTCAAATTGTAGATTGGCCTAGTTCTGTTCTGTCTCCTGCTTGTTATGGAGGGAAGTGGAAAAAATATCATTTTTCTTACTCCTCTGCTATTCTTTTCTGATTAATTTCGTTGCGGGACCCAAGACAGTTGAATCGTTTCTCCGGGACTTGTCGAGCTTCATTGTTCTGGCTTTCAGGAGTTGCAGTGGGTGGGATAATATGTGGCGGGTTTTGTACCATAAAAAAAAAGCTTGTTTGCTTGCAACCATAAGTACTCTTTTATATTCAACTTGATAACTAAAGGTCAAAGTAGTCTTCAACAAAGGGTCTAGATCTAGACAGACGGACAACGAAGTAATCTTATAAGGGTTCCGTTTTCCATTTGAGAAAAAGAAGCATAGAAACATGAAATCTGGTTCCTGTTGGCGCAAATATCGCCGACGGCGCTGTCAAAGTGAACGCTTTTACGGAATCATAGTCGACAGGATCAATACCGCCCGACTGCCGGCTACATCATCGAGTTTCTATAGCTGCTGTTATATTGAAACGTAAATTGTATTGCAGTTTTGGCGGTGTGACTTCATTAAAATAGGCTGTTATTAAAATATACTACTACTAGCTTTCCGACCGCGGCTTCGCCCGCGTGGGGTTTGGTTATATCGCGCTTTTTAGATTTCCCTCGGGAACATCAAATTTTTCCGGGATAAAAGGTAGCCTTAGTATAGTCTTAGTATAGTCTTTCTCAGGATCTCAAGATTGTCTGAGCCAAATTTCATCAAAATCGGTTGAGAGGTTTAAGCGGGAAAGCGTAACAGACAGACAGACAGAGTTACTTTCGCATTTATAATATTAGTATGGATATTATGCGTAATCACATCATCATCGTCTCAGCCACATGAGGTCCACTGCTGGACATTGGCCTCCCCTAAAGATTTCCAAAAAGAACGGTTGGACGCGGCCTGCATCCAGCGCTTCCCTGCGATTTTGGTCAGGTCATCCGACCACCTAGTCGGTGGGCGTCCGACGCTGCGCTTGCCGGTACGTGCGAAATCACAGCCTAATGATAAAAAATACTTAATATTTCAGTTACATTTCTTGCATGTAATACATAAACAAAGTGTTTTATCAACATCTAGGAATGCCCTACGAAACCATGTAAAAGTGAATAATGACACTATTCTTACTTATAACATAATCCATCTCGTAAAATAATAATTTATTTACAGCCAAATTGCTTATTATTCTATTAAACTAATTTTTTATCAATTACTTTAGTTAGTATTAATATAGAAAAAAAACGTTTCAAGTCGTGCTTCATTGTGAAACAAAATAAGTAGTTATTACCTATTCCTGCGTAACTAGTACAAATAAAACAGCTAAAGTCACTTGTCACCTGCCACATAAACACCAAATAGGTACCTATTTACAAAAAGCAATGAAGTAAAGTTGTTTCACTCAAGTATAGATGGAACTTGAGTGAAACAAATTTACTTAATTGCTTTTCATTATTGCTAAGCATACATTTAACTTATTTGTTTTATTGAAAGCCCAGCCAATCTATTATCTAAAAAGATCACCGTGAAAAGTAAGGTGAAGTCACCTTTTTTCTGTTCTGGATGGGAAATCAAATGACCTCTCCCGCTCTGGGCGGGGCGGAAGGGCGTGTCAGACTTTTACTGTCTAAAACCCACCGTGTTTCTTCGCTTGCCTGTGCGCCAGGGCCACGGTTTCTTTTTGAACCAACCGTAACCCTGACCCAGGAGGCATCGGTCTTTGTGGACCCCGTCACGAATTCCTGACGTCTTTTTCAGGCTCGCGTGAAACACATCTCGCCGTCGACCCGGGCTTGGTCCTTACCGGGTAGCGAGCTGCTCACTACTCACCGCCCTCAAGCTCACGGCTACGGTGGCCGGGAGATTTATGTTGTCTCTCGACCAGGGCGTCTTCTGCGGCGGCTAGAGGCGTGAGGGCGCTGGGATTCCCGCTCCCGCACGCGTTACGCCTCTTCCTTTGCCCACATCGTTGCTTCGCAGAAGGAGGTTACGGCCTGCCAGGCTGCCATGCACTCGCGCGGCGGACGCGAGAAATCGCCACCGATCGCCGCCACGAGGACACGGCGCGGCGGCTCTCCCCAAGCCGGGCAAACCTACACCGTATCCTCAGGGCGATCACCACAGTGGTAACACCCTGACGTTTCCTCCCGCCTTATATAGAACAGGAACCTCCCGAAACAGCCGTGTCCGGTGAGGACCTGTGTCAGTCGGAAGGTGAGGGCGCCGTGCGCCTCTCAAGCCACTCCTCAAAGAGGGGACTTAGCCCCGCTATTGTGGCGTGCCCAAAGGTGAAATAACCTTACTGTGAGTTGTCAACAGTGTCAATTAGTTGGAATTATGACAATTCACTCCATACTCACCTTTTTTTTATTCCGGGGCGGAAGATCCTCATCGATGTCCGCCGCCCTGGTGTGGGCGACGGGGTCTGTCGGACTCCTACTGACTAAAAACCACCCTGTGTCTCTTCTATCACAAGCGCGCGTGGGGCCGCGGGAGTCTAAATTCTTCCACGGCCCCACACCCTCATGCTGGCCCGGTCTGTCCGGGCCTCTTCTCCTGAACGGGGTAGTGGGGTCTATGAGGCGCGCGCCGAACTCCATACTCGCCTCACCTAAGTTCACAGGGTGAGATGGCTACAGAATTGCACTGCACGTGTTCGACCAATACGATGTAGTATAAACTTGCAACAAAATATTGTGTCTGAGCGCATAAGTGTATGATAAATAATAAATTGAAGTAGAAAATAACATAGGTTTATAGGTAATACTATAATATTATATCGTAGCTGTATTATTAAAGCTCTTGGGCGTCGAGCGATGGCTGAACAGTTTTCCAATAATAACTGTGAGCGGAAGGTATCTGTATAAATTGATATTACGGAGATAGTTTATTGCAATAAACGGTTTGATTACCCCCTTTGCTATGAGTGCCTTCCACAGTAATATCAATATTTTACTTGTTATGTTCTGGAGAGCGAAAACCTGTAAAAATACAGAAGTTCTTTTTTTAAGGCGACGTGAGATCTAGCAAGTACAACCCTTCCTAATTATATTTTATACTAGCTGCGCGCTGCGGTTTCACCCGCGTAGGATTCGATATTTTTTTTTTATATACTCCTCTCTTATTGGTCGCAGCGTGATGTTATATAGTCTAAAGCCTTGCTAGATTAATGGGCTATCCAACGCAAAAAGAATTCTTCAAATCGACCCGTAGGTCCTGACATTAGCGCGTTCAAACAAACAAACTTTTCAGCTTTATACAGTATGTTAACTAACAGAGGGCGTTCCCGTTAACCCGAAATAGTATAGCATACATACATGCTAAAAAAAATATTTCCATTCGAAAACAAAATGTTTTTAAAATTTTTCCAATAAGAAAATGTTCAATAAAAATTTTATATTGACATGTAAAAGAAACACACTGTATACGCGAACTTGAAAGACGGCAACGTCGCAATTTGTTTATGATACTACGCTACTATTTTGATTTAAAACGGGAGGTTTCAAATTTATTTCCAATTAGAATTATTTTTTATTCGGATTTTTTTATGCTTATTTTTCTATGCTGATATTTTTATTTTAATCTATTAATGATATATATTAACGAGTTTAAGGGAACGCCCTCTGTTATTTAACATACTGTATATTAGTATAGATTTGCCCCAAATCCCGTACTCACAAACTAAATTACTTAAATGCAAGTTCAGTGCATCATATTCCGTTTATATCATTAACAATATGAAAGAAGATAAATATTAGTTTAGTTCTGTCAAATTAGTTAGCGCCTAACATACATATACAATACTAGCTGCCGCCAGCGACTTCGTTCGCGTGGAGTTAGTTATGCTCCGCTCCCATTGGTTGCAGCGTGGTGTTATATAGCCTAAAGCCTTCCTGGATTAATGGGCTATCCAACGCAAAAAGATTTTTTTTAAATCGGACCAGTATTTCCTGAGATTAACGCGTTCAAACAAACAAACAAACAAACAAACTCTTCAGCTTTATATATTAGTATAGATGTAAAGAAAACCCTGTCCCACCCATAAGGATAATAAAGTTTAGGTAAACACTTGACCAAATATAATATAAAATTTTACATAATCATCATAGTAACAATACTAATGAATTTTGAAATAATCCTTTTTTCCCGGGAATTAATTCCAATTTCCCCGAAATTTGGTAATTTTTAAAAAAGTGACATCACCGGTATTATTATAAGCGAATAGCGACGCGACCACGTCACAGGTGCCGCGTGCCCTGCCCCCCGGCGCCTGCGGAAGGGGTTGCTTACCGCACATGTATTAAGTTACCTCTTTTTGCGAAATAATATTTATTTTTTTAGGGGGATTTTTTTTTAAGTTTAGCCTGTCTTTGTGGGCATTAGTAGAATCAGTTATCGATACCTAACAATACCTACTTTCACGGATCGGACAGGGTTTTCTTTACACATTGTATATAGGCGCCGATTCTCTTGTTCACAAACTAATTTTAATTAAGTGCATCTTTTTCTTTCTATATCATTAAGAAAAGGATAGAAGATAACATTTTAGTTTAATCCTGTCAAATTCAGATACTCCATAGACAGTTTAGACGTGATTTTGAACCTGGCGACAAAAAATACGTCAATTTACGTCAGAAGCGGACTAATTTGACAGGTTTAAACTAACATTTTATATTCTTTCCTTATCTTAACTAAATAGAAAGAAAAAGATGCGCTGAACTTATATTTCATTTAGTTCGTGAACAAGGGAATCGGGGCCGTTGACGTATTTTTAGGCGCCATGTTTTTATTCATGTCTAAACTGTCTATGGCATACCTTAATTTGACAGAACTAATCTAATATTTTATCCATAGACATAATACTAATGGACATGCCGTACGCGTATAACCTGCAGTATTTTTTTGGTTTGACAAGAGTGAGAGATGGCCTATGCTTTCGGTCTGGCACTATCTCTTTCTTCATAGATGATTGACGAATTTGAGAGAGATAAAGATAGACAAAACTTCGTTTCCTCTCTTGCTTTCGGAGTGCCACAATTCTCATCTCTAAGGCATGTCCATTAGTAAGTATATGTCGATGAACCTGAATATTGAATATCTTAATTTGACAGAACTAAACTAATATTTTATCTTCTATCCTTTTCACAATGAAACAGAAAAGACTACACATACAAATACATAATAAAAGAGAATATTTCTCGTTAATAAATTTCCAATTTATCGCTTATTTAACTCAGCCATTTTATTTTAGCGAAAGTTACTTTATTCAACAAATCATAAAGATATTGGAACATTATTGTTAATTTAGTTTATGGACAAAGGAATCGGTGCCCATACATATTTTTTTATGAAAATTTGAAGTCATTATGCCACATGTAACAAAACATTACAATGCTATTAAAAAGTATGCTCAAGATCATTTTTAATAATATCAAACATTTTAAGACTTCACAAAATAACCATTACAACAGTCGTAACAAAGTCAAAAGTGTTTCAATTTATATCAAAAGCACTTACGATTCTTTAAAAAACAAGTGTATTTAGGTACCGTCTGCGAAGATGTCTGTAATCTCAGTGTTCCGGACAGAAATGAGAGAGCTGGAGGTCGCCGCCTTTGTCCCCAACTCAATCTGCAGAAGTACCTATCGAAGTTAAGGAAAAAACAAAATACGAACTTACACAAACGGTAGGAAAGTTTCCTCAATTTTCTCCAATGTTTATGAAACGTTTGCACTTTTACGTCTTCTTTGTAATCGACAACGTTTTTTTTTTAATTGGATCTCAATTTTTTCCACTCTCTCATTACTTGCCAGACAGAAAAAACGTGAATAATACAAATATCAGAGACGCAATTTAAAAGCTATTTACTTTTACGATACGCAGGGGTGTTGTTTCACTAAATTGTTTTATGAAGGGCTGATAGAAGTAAGTAGGTACCTACTTTTTTCACTCCTTTAAATAAAGTTTAATTTACTAAAGAAAAATCAGTTACTCCTCTACAGACAAATAATTATCTAAAAACAATCTGACATTGAAATCTTCAAAAACACTTACCCTATTATTACAAAACAAGGATTTTGTTCAGACCAGCCCCCTAATTGCGTAATACACTATTACAATCAGTTGGAATCATTTTGAAGAATATTGCTAATCCATTGCTCCCTATGTTCAAAATGTGTCTGATCAACAACTAAAATAACGCAATGAATGTTGTTGAACTGTCAAAATGATACCCATTGCTACTAATAGTATGTTACCCAATTACCCTACTGATTTAAACCACGTAAGTACACACATCAAAAAAGTCTATGCAACACATACTATTTCAAATTATTATTGATCAATTATTATATCATTTCTTACCAAGTAGGTAATACCAATGTAAACTTTTTTCAAGGGGTTCAGACTGATACTAGAAGGGTAAAGCCTGATTTACAAGGCAAATTAATTCAAAAGGCAGTACTCCTCGATACGGCCCGCATAGTGAGGAGGTTCCTGTCTCTGGAGCCTTAACCACCGGTAGCTTGGACCCTGCTCCCGTCATCGGTGGAACACTATTTTTTTATATTTTTAAATGTTTTTGTATGTTTTTTATATAAATATTTAAAAATGTAAAACGATATGTAGACACGGAAAAATAAAGAGATAATAATAATAATAATAATTTATTATTTCAACAACAAGTAACATTACAATCTTGTGATTGGAGCCTCCTTTTAAGCAGAAAAGCCTGTGTTAGGGGACTCCGCTCTTCCATAACTTATAAGTTTCATTAAGGTACTTGTGTTATACAAAACTAAACTAAATAGTAATAAAAAAAAAAACAATAAAGAGGATTAAGGCTAAACATGCAGCACGCACGCAGGCATGCGAGTGAGTGGGTGAGAGTGCGTGTGAGTGATTGGGAGTGTGAATTTGTTAGTGTGTGAGTATGAACACGAATGAATCAAAATGTGTAGATGATGGTGCAGAGATTGGCAGATGTAGGGTTATATTTATCTTAACAGCGCCTCCGTTTCATCATATGTGAGTGTTTTTATCCAACTAGTTACAATTTTTTTAAATTAATTCAATTTTAAATTCATGTTTATTCTTATTTTAAACATAAATTTCTTTATTAATTCTATTGTATAGCTGAGCTGAGCGTTTTTTGTACTGTATATTAGCGAACTTGGTTTTGGTTTGAGGAACATCCACTATGAAATCTTTTCTTCTTTTCAATGTTAATCTAAAGTCAAAAGGAGTAGCTTGGTGTTTCTTAATTACTGTTTTAATTACATATAGTTTTCGAACTGAGAGTAAAACGCTTATTTGATAAAGTCTTTGCGTTGGAAATCTAAGGTTTTTAAAATACATAAGTTTTATCAGAGCTCGTTGACTCCGCTCAAGGTCGATGAATTTTGTCTTAGCTGCACCTCCCCAAATGGGGATGCAGTACACCAGTACCGACTGTACTAGAGCTACATATATTTCATTGAGTAGGTTTCTGGAGGTATTTGAATTGCTGGGTACTTTTTTTGATACGATGTGTCTCAGCGTTTTGAATATCCAGCTCAGTTTTCTAATCCTATTAGTGACCTGTTCTAGCTGGGGGTACCATGTTAGTCTCTGGTCAACAATAACTCCCAGATATTTTGTTTGTGACACCCTGAGTAGTCTCGGACATTGACAATTTTTTGAGTCATCACATGTATGAACTCTTATTTCACAATCAATATTCGGTTGTGTCTTGTGTGATATACTGAAACAAATGTAGTTCGTTTTAGCTGTATTAAGAGAGAGTAGGTTATTTTTGAGCCATTCTGCTATTTGGGACATACCGGCCTCAGCACTTCGGGCAACTTCCTGCCAAGAATTCTCAGAAAATACTACAGCAGTGTCGTCAGCATAAGAAAACACTCCAGCGTTATTGATTTTAAGATTGCAGAGGTCGTTTATGTAAAGCAGGAACAATGTGGGGCCCAGTACACTACCTTGAGGTACCCCAAATGTGACATTTGCATTACGACTAACGTGTTCTCCCACCTTAAGCCGTTGCTTTCTGTTTGTGAGATAATCTTTTAACATTTTGAGTGGAATTCCCCTCACACCCGAAGCTTCCAATTTGTTAACGAGGATGGGAACAGAGACGGTGTCAAATGCCTTCTTTAAGTCCAGAAAGACAGTTAAACATTTCCTACCCTTATCCAAATCATCAGCTACAAGCGAGGTGAGGGCTGTAACTGCGTCCTCGGTTGAAACTCCTTGCCTGAATCCAAATTGTGAGCTACTTAAAGTATTAAATTTGTGCAAGAATTTCATTAGTCTCTTATTTATAAGTTTTTCAATGACTTTCGATATCGCTGGTAAAATGGAAATGGGCCTGTAATTATTGATATCGTCTCTGTCCCCGCCCTTATGAATAGGAATGATGATTGATTGCTTAAGTGGCTCAGGGAAGATACCCAATGAAAAACAAAGATTAGTCAAATGGGTTATGATAGGAACAATTTCCTGGCTTATGTGTTTCAAAAACCTAATGGATACATTGTCCCAGCCAGGCGCGCTGTCAGATCTAAGGCTCATCAAGATTGAACTCACCTCTTCGGGATCGGTGTCTAAAAGAACAAACGATGTAACTTGTGCTGATACCGCTTCCGAACGAGAAGCGTTCAAATTATGTGCCGAGGGTTGAATGTTTTGGGCTAGCTCTTTACCAATATTTGCAAAATAATTGTTAATGAAATTTGCAGACTCTGTTGGATTTGGTCCCATGTGTAGTAGTTCTGTATTTTGACTCTTAAGGTCATTTGTGTAAGTTAAGGTTTTAATATTTTTCCATAATAGTTTATTATTTGTGATGGAATTACCAAGAAGCTCCCTCTCATATTTTCTTTTTAATTTTTTAATTAAGTTATTACAATGGTTGCGGTATCGACGGTAAGTTATTTTTAAGATATCATTAAATGGACTCATATTTTCTGGACTTGTTTTGTAGTTTATTGCGGTTCCTGATGCATCTCAATAATCCGGCAGTTATCCATGGCTTTACAATACGCTTGCTATTGGGAATCGTTTTAATAACAGTGCTGTGTTTTATAGATTCATTCAATTTGAATATTAGTAGGTCAGTTAATTTGTCCGGGTCGTTACAAAACAGCAGCTCTGAGATTTTATTTTCTCTAAGGTAAATGAGGGCTTGTTCGTAGTCAATTGATGAAGTGGTTTTATTAGCAGTTTGTGTAGTTTTTAGCTTAGCTATAGATAAAAAAGTAGTGAAGTGGTCGGTGATAGTAGTATGTAGTATAGCTATAGAAGCTGATACCTTCTTTTTATCTATTTTGAGCATAAGGTGGTCTAAACAGTTTGATTCGCGAGTAGGAAGAGTATGTCCAGGTAGTATACCATATAGTGATAACATGTTTAGGTAATTTACCCTATTTCTATATTCATGAGGCGGCTCATCATCTTTAGTTTTGAGATTGATATTAATATCTCCTACTATGATGATACTTAGACTAGAGTTTAAAGTACTGAGGTGAGTACTGAGAGAATCTACAAAACAGTCTGAATTTGTGTTAGATGGCGAACGGTACATGCATAATAGAATATAATTAAGTATTTCTAACTGTAGACATGATGCCTGAGCAAGGTTTATTTCTTTAACTTTGGGTTTTACTGATGCCTTTACGTAAACAACTACACCGTCATTTTGATTTAATTGTCGAGTAGTAGAAAAAGAAAGACAGTCATTGAGCTGCGGGATAGGTTTGTTTGGGTGTAACCAACATTCTGTTAAAATTATAATATCAGTTAGAAATTTAAACGTTGATAATAAAAGGGAAAAATCATCAAAGTCGCAGAAAATGCTCCTTATATTTTGAGAAATAATGGTCAGATCGTTTTTACCGATATTTATACAATTAGGCAAGTCCATGCAGGCACATTGGAACGTGCGTGCAACTTCGATATTGTCGATATCATCAAGAGTTTGTAGGGTGTCATCCATTTGTATTGTTTTTAAGTTGAATAGATGTCTTCACAATATAAGCATTATAGGCACAGCATTCGTGCGCGTTTTTAAGCCAATGATTATTTGTAGTATGGTCATGGGAGTTCATATAAGAATAATGGGTTATTATTACTTTTGTTGGATATTTGTTTATGTGTGTGAAGATATGAGGTGTGTAGTAAATGTTGGAGTTAATTATGATTATACATGCAAAAATAAAAAATGATAAAAAGAGCAACATCAAAAAAATATCAAAACTAAATAGCTGGGAATATATAAAACAACATAATAATATAAGGAACAAAGTTATTGTCACCTGACGGTATAGATGACCGTGCACTAAAAGTCATTGTCCTCCCTTGAGCTTATGTACCTGCTCCTCCTTTGTAATTGGTATGGTAGGTGAGCCTTCGTCTTTCTTTACGTAGACTTTTCCGTAAGCTGTCCAGCAAAATTTGTAAGCTCCTGATTTTGTAAGATCCCGGGCCAGGAAGTGAAGGCGGGTGCCTTTGACAGTCAGGTGTTCTGACAAAAATATGGGTGGTTCTTCTTGAGATTTAAATCCTAGGTGCTTACAACTCAGTCTAGACCGATGTTTAATACAGTAAGCTCTGCCCATTCTCATAATATCTGACTTTATGAACGTGGACCCGGTTTCAACAATAATGGGTTGATTCTGACTTTCACTATTTTTTCCACGTAATCGATAAATATCCTTAACGTCCGATTTATCAATTTTGCATTCTATGCTACGAGAAAGACAGACAATCATGTCCATAAGGTCCTCCTTAGTCATTTGTTACTTCAATTTTATTGTATGCCGTAGGCAATTAAATTGCACCGTGTAAATCAGTCTTAAGAGTGTACAGTCGTCCTGAAAAGATTGTAAGTATGAGGTCCGTTCAAGGATTGCATACATACAATGGCTCAACAGTTATGGTATAGGCGGGTATTATGAAGAACAGACGAACTGAGCTCGTTTTTGTAAAAGATAACATGAACGCTGTAAATTACGTTGCGGGTGTCTAAGGCCTTATGTCCGTCCATTTGCATAAAAGCTTGGCTCCGATTTCACGTTGATGCATGACAATACGCGTTCGCCTACAACCTAGTACACACTGGAGTACTTGGCAAGGTAAAACATCCTGGCATAATCATAATCAGCCTTGGCCTGCACAATCGGGAGACCTAAACCCCATCGAGCAAGCATGGGACATGCTCTAGAGACGTGTTTTAAAGAAGTTGGATGGAGTGACAACAACCCAACAACTGATTAACTTAGTAACATTTTATTGGGAGCAATTACCGCAGGATAACAATGAATAATTGGTGTCAACAAGTTCTCAATAACAGAGGAGGCCACACTGTATTAATTTATGAAATTTTTGTACAACCATTCATTTTAGTTGATTAGGCACCTTACTTGTAATTATTATAAATTAAGATAATACAAAATTATTTTTGTTACAAAATTTCAAAAAGATATAATGACAAACCATCAAGTTATGAGCTTGCTAATCTACTTGGTTGTCCCAACAAAAATGTGGTCAAAGGTCCGTACGGGTGGGCCAGCGCGGGCGTTGACCTCTGGCGTCAGCTGGCATCTATCGTTCGTAACCGCTCGCTAACTACTCTGCGGTCTCACTCTAAATGTATTTGGGAAAAAATATAAGATGGTTCAGTTACTTATTCTGAACAAATTATATTCAGGTAGCACTTAAACAAAAAATAACGTTGTATATTTAAAAAAAAAACAATTGTTGTTAATATCAAAAAAGTATTAAAAAATGATATAAACAAGAAAATAGGTTCTAAGGATTTTAAGCGAAAACACATTTTAAAATTAAAATTTGTATGTGTTGCTTAGACTTTTTTGATGCGTGTAGTTTTTGAATTATGCACCTAACCTTTATAGAAATGCAGTCCTTTACATAAAAATGACAGCATAGTTCGGTACTGATTGTATCTTATAAATTATGAACGTTGCCTTAATCTAAATAAAGTTCGAAATACAAATACTGACACAAAGGCGACGGTAAGACGGTTAAAGTCCATAATAATATGACAAATTATGTCTCAATCAGCATCCGAAAAACTTTACTTTTATTTATCTAAAGGAATATTTATACAACTCGAAGTGCGCAAATCGAATTAATATTCCATTACGCGTAAGTCACCATCATTGCGATAGACGCTAAACTAGAGACATCTATTCAATATACTTAGGTATCCAGACTTGTCCTAAAAGCTTCGTCAGACGTTAGCCAAACAACCTGAATGGCGCACTGTATCTATGTTTGAGGTTTAATTTCCGCTGCTCCTCTTTCTTGTTGCTCCAAAATTTCTAAAATATTCACGATCTCTAACTGAATAAAGATTTAACCAAAGAAAGCCGATTAAATAGTGATTATAACTAAAACAAAATAGCTTTGTTATCCATTTTCAAACCGCTGCATTTTGATGAATGTGCTAATACGACAAAAGCTTCGAACACTTGTTTTTTTTTAGAATGTTACTGTTGTTAGTTCTAATGGACAATGGAACGCTGAATGAATATGGAGTTTTGATTGCTTACGTTTTTCAGTTTCAGTTTTAATATTTATGAAACATTCACACTCAAATCTATTTTTAAATAAATATTGTTAATTTATACACTTTCTCCTATATATCTACTGTGTATTTTATCAATCTCTCATCATCATCATCATCATTTGAGCCGAAAAACGTCCACTGCTGGACCCCCAAGTATCTCCACGACGACCGGTTCTGCACCTCCCGCATCCAGCGGTTTCCCGCGACCTTCACCAGGTCGTCGGTCCACCTTGTCGGGGGCCTACTTACTTTATAACCTATCTTTAAAATAGACTTTACAAAAAAAACTGTCACTAAAAGTAAAAACAAAATAGATCTTAAGTAATAACATAAATTTGTATTTTACGAAATATAATACTTGATTATATATACAACGTGTAGCATAAAGGGTATATACATAACAAAGGCATGGCATCTTTACATGTTATCAAACGATATTGGAAGGGTTTCTTAATCCTATCTCTTTGTGTTAGAAAGTTATGAGGAAAAACACCGCCTGTGATAGGCTACTATCATACTAGTCGCACAGAGATATTGAAGACATTTATCGGATTTTGGCAAGTAACGTGACGGGTAACGAGTAGTTATTAACGTCTGTAGTGTGCTGCCACGTTTGTAATGATTTTATTTTAAGAAACACACGAAACCGAAAATTTGGTACCAATTTTTTGAGTATTTTATTTTGAGTTGAAACCCTTCCGATATCGTTTGATATCATCTAAAGATGCCATGCCCTTGGTATGTATATACCCTTTTTGTTACACGTTGTATATATATAGTTCATTCCTAACAGATTCAATCATAAGCACCAAATTGTCTACACGCTCCGTCTTGCCTGCGCAGTCCAGGTCTGTGCAGGCATGAATGTACAAAAAGACGGGACATTCGGGACTGCGCGCACTACCGTCTTGCCGTCCACACCCACGCTCTTGCCTGCGCCAACTAATTTGCACAGGATTGCTCGCAGGTAAGACGGAGCGTGTAGACGGGGCATAAGAGATACATCAGTCAGTTGACTTTCCCCTTGAGCTCAATATACAATAAATGTAATTCGGCGGCATCTCGTTTGCCGATAACAGCGCTAATTTGCTGAATAGATAGAAATAAAATATTTTTACGGACTAGGGGTATTAAAAGTTAAGGGTTACGAAGTTTATTGCCAACGAAGGTACAGTCGATAGCAGGCAATGACAAGTAGAACGTAGCTGATGTCGCACACACAACAACACTACAGAAGTCACCCGATATAATCCTCAAAGCTCTCGTTGCAGTTATCGCTGTAGATGTTCTCGATTTATTTTTTTTCGTACTTATCGCTGGTTTCGCTTCGATAGTCAAATGCAGACTGACTGATCAGCTGAGCACTGCTTTTTATGTGAAAGCTCATCGAACATTCCAGATTTGTCTAGAAATAATAATAATAGCGCTTAATTTCGTGTTTTTTAGGGTTCCGTACCACAAAAGGAAAAAACGGAACCCTTATAGGATCACTTTGTTGTCCGTCTGTCTGTCTGTCTGTCTGTCTGTCTGTCTGTCAAGACCCTTTATCTCAAGAACGCGTGGACGTATCAAGCTGAAATTCACATGAAATACTCGGGTCTATTGTCCCTTTAAGCTGTGAAAATATCAAACTTCTAAGCCAAGCCAATCAAAAGATACAGCCGATTATGTCGATATTTTCAACAAATTTTCGACACTCGCAAAGGAATCAAAACCTACAGGATACTTCCCGTAAACTCAGAATCTTGAAAATTGGCATGAAGCATTGTCATATAATGCAAATATAGGAAAAATTGCGAAAATCTCATTTTTTTAGTTATATAATATAATAAACATATTTTAATAAAATGGAACTTACTACCTTATTTCTCACGAACGAATAAAGTTATGAAATTGAAATTTATACCAAATACCTAGGTCTATTGTCCCTTTAAGCTGTGAAAATATCAAACTTCTAAGCCAAGCCAATCAAAAGATACAGCCGATATGTCGATATTTTCAACAAATTTTCGACACTCGCAAAGGAATCAAAACCTACAGGATACTTCCCGTAAACTCAGAATCTTGAAATTTGTCATGAAGGATTGTCATATAATGCAAATATAGGAAAAATTGCGAAAATCACATTTTTTTAGTAATATAATATAATAAACATATTTTAATAAAACGAAACTTACTACCTTATTTCTCACGAACTAATAAAGGTATCAAATTGAAATTTATACCAAATACCTAAGTCTATTATCCCTTTAAGCAGTGAAAAAATCAAACTTCTACGTTACAGAGATCAAAAGATACAGCAGTTTATACCGACACCTTAGACGAATTTCCGTCACACGCTAGGGAATCAAAACCTACAAGCAAAGACATTAAAATTATATTTAAAATAGATAGGACATCACGAACAAAATCGTAAGCCAATACTTTTATCGACTTGGTTAAAAGGCGCTCAGTCTAGTCTGCGCGTCAAAATGTAATTTGTATCCACCAAGAATAAACATTTTCTAAGGAAATATGCCATGTTGCGCTTTGTGTTACTGTACATCTCGTTATAGTAAAACGACTGGACCTAACTTCGGAATGTTTTTCTATGAATTATTTATATTTCGTCTGCAATTCAAATTAAAAAAAAAAATCTTAAATAGTTCTAGAAAATTTTCCATTATTGTAATAAGCGCCCTCTATTGTTGAGTAGTTTTACTATTTTCTTGTAGAGATGTAGTAATGTTGTTTATCGATTTAGTTATCGATAATACTTATTAAGATGAATACATTTTGTTGTATTTCATTGACATTTAAAATATTGCTAAATAAACTTAAAATATTACTATATTTCAAGTTTATTTATTATTAACTCTATTTAAACATAATCATATCATATTAATAAACAAAATTGAATGAACAATTACTATTCATTTATCTAGGTTTTTGTTATTTTTGGTTTCCGAATAAAAATAATGTCGTAGGGAAAAAGTGGATACGATTTGTCCAGATAGACCGTAGAGAAGAAAATTGGCTTCCGTCTCATTCGTCGAAATTATGCTCAATGCATTTTAAAAGAGAAGTTATCTACTTTGGAAAGACTTGTCGATCAAATTTAAAAAAAAAAAAAGAATCGGTACCTTGTATTAGAAATGAAATAGTAAGTTATTAATTTCAGTACTTTTTTACTTAACCGTAAAAATTGGAATAAAATTTACGGTTAAGTGGATAAGTACATAGATTACATAACTTATTTATAATGAAATATATTCATAAAATATGTAGGTACGTATTGTAGTACAATGATTGCGAGCTACTTTGTGATTTTGAGGATTCCGTATCTAAAAGGTAAAACGAACCCTATTCATGAGACTTCTCTGTTCGTCTGTCCGTCTGTCACCAGGCTGTATCTCATAAACCGTAATAGCGAGACAGTTGTAATTTCCAGAGATTGTGTTAGTATTTCTGTTGCTGCTATAACAACAAGTACTAAGAATAAAAATAATAAAATATTTAAGGGGGCTCCCATACAAAAAAACGTGAATTTATGCCGTTTTTTGCTCCATATTAATAACGGAAACAGATAGACACTTAAAATGTTCACAGAATATTTGGTTATATATTTAAATTACAAATAAATAATTAAAATAAAATAAATACTGAAGGCGGGCTCCCATACAATAACCGTGATTTTTTTGCCGTTTTTAAAGATAATGGCGCACGTATCTGGTAAAGGTCTTGCTCCAGCAGACTACCATTTTTGTCGTGATTTGGACAATTATCTACATGACAAGAAATTTTCTTCCCAGGAGGCAGTTCTGCTTTCACACAGTTTGTGCAGTCTAGATCCTCAGAGTTCTATCACAAAGGCATAAACGATCTTCCTATATATTGATTATAAATGAATTATTTAAAAATTAAAAAATAAGCACTTATTTAGATTTTCAGTACTAATCGGCAATTTTAAACTTTAACGCCTATTATATTAAAAGAATTATATAAATAAGAAACTTGTAAACTTAAAATTACCCATAATTATTCTGCTTCCTAATTTTTTGTTTCAAGCTATCATAATGCTACAAAACATCGTCGTAGTAACTTCTTTGAATATTATCGATAACTTTATATCGAAATGATACAAACCCTACCACAGTTTTTTGCATTGCCATTTAAAAATATTTGCAAACAAACGTATAAAAAGAATAATTTTGCTAAAAACGAAATGCAAACGAAAATTGCAAAACAAAATGCGCTTTATGGCCTAAAAGGTCTGTTACACTCAAAAATCGCAATAAACAGCGTTAAAATAATTCGTAAGCATAAAACATCTAAAATGCCAATAGACGGTGTCACGGTAAATGAATAGTAGCGAATAAAAATCTAAAACAGTTTTTGTTTGTACAAGACAAGTTTCACTTAATTTGTTTACTTTTCAATATTTATTTACCCGATTTGAACTATACTAGGGTATTAAATCGGATCTGGCAACATAGATCACACTGGCCACCTACCGGGCAATAGCTGAATATATTTTATATAAACTTATTTCATTTTTACTATTTGATGTCTCCAATTGTCGATCTAATTTTGCTATATTGTACTAGATGGCGGAACTGAGCCATGGGATCACAGTTTTTCTATGCCATTTTGACACATGCCCTCTCTATATATCTTAAATCTCTTTGCCTACAAGGTACTTCCCGTGAACTCAGAATCTTGAAATTTGGCACGAAGCAACGTTATATTATAGTACAGACAGATAAAGGAAAAATTGTGAAAATGATAAATTTGAAGTTACATAAAATATTAAAAATATTATTTTTGCTTACATGACATAAAATATTTTTTTAATAATTATAAACTTACTACCTACCCTTTTTCACATGAACGCGTAGAGATATTAAAGTTGAAATTCATATCAAACACTTCTTAAATCTAATTGCCTCAAAACTGTGAAAAATTCTAAATCAATGCTAGTATTATAAATGCGAAAATAACTCTGTCTGTCTGTTACGCTTTCCCGCCTAAACCTCTCAACCGATTTTGATGAAGTTTGGCACAGACAATCTTTAGACCCTGAGAAAGAACATAGGCTACCTTTTATCCCGGAAAATTTGATGTTCCCGAGGGGAATTTAAACAGCGCGATATAACCGAACTCCACGCGGGCGAAGCCGCTGGCGGAAAGCTAGTACGTCATAAATTGTAAACCGCTACGTTTGTACAGCGGAACCCTCGGTGTGCGAGTCCGACTCGCATTTGGCCGGTTTTTTTTTTTTATATATATTATAAACTAGCGCTTGACCGCAATCCTGCCTGATGGTAAGCAGTGACGCAATCGCTGATGGTAAAGCGCACTAGTTTATTAAGAGCCTATTCACTCTAGCCTTGAAGACACTCAAATTGTAGTCGACGGAAACACCGCCGCGGGCAAATTATTCCAGTCCCTCGATGTACGCGGTATAAAGGAGGAGGCGAAACGCTTCGTCCGGATCGTAGTGGTGTTAACAACGTAAGGGTGGAAACCAGCCGTACGACGGGTCGTCCGCTGGTGGAACGGAGATGGGGGAAATAAATCATGCAATTCCATCGCACACTCCCCGAAATGCATCCTATAGAACACCGAAAGGCTGGCTACTCTACGCCTGTGCTCTAGGCTTTGGAGACCAACTCCAGTTAGATCAGGGTCACCAATCAGCCTCTTTGCACGTCTCTCCACTGAATCTAAAGTGGCCAGGTGACACTTGGCAGCACCAGCCCAAATGTGGCTACAGTACTCCACACACGAACGGACCTTTGCTTTGTATAACATTAGAAGCTGCCCAGGTATGAAGTACTGCCGGACCTTTGCGATAACGCCAAGTTTCCTGGCAGCCACCTTAGCCTTGGACTCAATGAACCGCCCAAAGTCAAGGTCCGAGGGAATCTCAACTCCCAAAAGGGAGTTGAGATTTCCGTGTACGTTCTGTTTACAATCCAGCAGGTAGTTACAGGTAGTCTACAGAAGACGAGCTTCTAGAAATTTTGATATCAACCTTAGGTGTAGCAATCCATTTCTAGATCGTACCTCTATAATGCCTAGGTCTCAAGATATAGGGCTTGAAAGTTACTAACACATGTCACGCAATATTGAACCTTATGCCATTGACACGAGGTGCAAACGTAACAATATTAATTCGACCGATAACTTAACTAGACGGAGAAAATCAGAATTGAAGCAGATAAAGCGCAACAAGCGATCCTGTATCGACAAGATAAGCGGGTTCAGCACACGCCGCTTGAGGTCTCAAATGCTGATTGAAGCTTACGAGCATTTGAATTACGTTTAGCTTTCACTCACAGACACTATTTACCTCAGTTTAAACTGAACAAACTTGAAATCAATTACATTTTGTAGGTCTTGGTGTAAGCAATTAAATAAGAAATATTCATTCATCTTGACATGAATTCTCGAGAGTTTTCGTTTAAATCCTTCCATCTTCCGTTTTTACATGTGATTGAACCCGAAAAGAAAACCCATAAAATGAAATGACTCGAAAAAACCAGATGACGTGGCGAAATAGAAATTTATGATGACTCCAAAGGGAACAAGAGGATAGTAAGTTACGGTAACTTTTTTTCTAATACATAAAATATGATGAATAGGAGAAGCTTGACAATCACATTATATTGACTCCCATGGTATATACACGGAGTGTATGGAGGGTACCATGGGAATCAACATACTTAACGCGGTTGTCCTACTGCCAAGAAATACAGCATTAATACATCATGTATTACATTTCTGTATTTGACTACTCTTCTGTATAAGACTTATTACAATCTCGATGCATTTTATACAATAGCAAAATTTTCTAATTTACTATTTCAGCCATTGTACACTATAACTTCATCGGTGCCTTCTTTGAAGCTTTCAGGAGAGCTGCTAGCCGTGACAAGGGTCACTAACAACGTTTCCCGGTCATTGGTCACGCCACTTCTCTCAATAAAATAACATTTCACGTGATTTTACACGCCACGTTACTTTGGCTAATGTTCTTTCACTTAGTTTTGTGCTTTAACGCTTTATCCAATTGTTATCTTAGTACCGAGGTTTTCTCAGCCTTGTCAATTTATTTTCTTGCAATAAAGTAGAAAATCAGAACAATACAAAGTGAGGTCTGAACACACAGAATGTTTCTTTGGCGGAATTTATTAAAATGCTCACTATTTTTTTTTTATCCATACTAATATTATAAATGCGAAAGTACCTAACTCTGTCTGTCTGTCTGTTACGCTTTCCCGCTTAAACCTGTCAACCGATTTTGATGAAATTTGGCACAGACAATCTTTAGACCCTGAGAAAGGACATAGGCTACCTTTTATCCCGGAAAAATTTGATATTCCCGAAGGAAATCTAAAGAGCGCGATATAACCGAACTCCACGCGGGCGAAGCCGCGGGCGGAAAGCTAGTGTATTAAAAACTAGCGCTTGACCGCAATCCCGCTTGATGGTAAGCAGTGACGCAATCGTTAATGGTAAAGCGCACTAGTTTATTAAGAGCCCATTTACTCTAGCCTTGAAGACACTTAAATTGTAGTCGGACACACCGCCGCTGGCAAATTTTTCCAGTCCCTCGATGTACGCGGTATAAAGGAGGAGGCGAAGCGCTTCGTCCGGATCGTAGTGGTGTTAACAACGTAAGGGTGGTAACTCGCCGTACGACGGGTCGTCCGATGGTGGAATTAAATCATGCAATTCTTTTGCACACTCACCAGAATGCATCCTATAGAAGACCGAAAGGCTGGCTACTCTACGCCTGTGCTCCAGGCTTTGGAGACCATTTCGAAATAAGTCTGGGTCGCCAATCAGCCTCTTCGCACGCCTCTCCACTGAATCCAAAGTAGCCAGGTGACATTTCGCAGCACCAGCCCAAATGTGGCTACAGTACTCCACACACGAGCGGACCTGTGCTTTGTACAACATTAGAAGCTGCCCCGGTGTGAAGTACCGCCGGACCTTTGCGATAACGCCAAGTTTTCTGGCAGCCACCTTGGCCTTGGACTCAATGAACCGCCCAAAGTTAAGGTTCGAGGAACGTAAGGTTGGAAACTCGCCGTACGACGGGTCGTCCGATAGTGGAAGGGAGATGGGGGAATATTTCGGACAATCAACCTCCATACCTCGGAAAGGAAGTTAAGCCATCGGTCCTGACTGTCATTAGTCAATGTTTGACAATCGCTTCAGACGCACGAAAGTCCTACAACTAGTTTTAGCAATGGGTATTGTGTTACCGTATCTATATTGTGCAGAAAGGTTCTCTTTGTGAAAGTATATTTATATGTATGTATGTACTGTTTATTTAGCTGCATATACAACATTATTTTTTGTTTTTGCGAAACCCGAAACACGTGTCGAGTATTTTTAAGTAAACAACCTATGTACGGAATTTCAAAAAGATATGAAAAACCAGAAAGTTATGAGCTTGTTATCCTACTTGGTTGTCCCAACAAAAATATGGTCCACGCTCTGTTTGGATGGGCGAGCTGGGAGCATTGACCTGTGACGTCAGCTGAGTGCGGGTATGCGCACGCGTAAGCTGCGTAGCGCGATCGGTAACCATGCTGCAACAATTTCTAAATGTATTTGTGAAAAAATATAACATGGTGTAGAAATGATTGGAATCGATTCAGTTGCTTATTCTGAGCAAACTATATTCAGGCTTCGCATAAAAAAAAAATAACGTTGTATTTAAGACGATATTCGGAATACGCGGCGCTGGTCCAGTGGTATTATGATAAACTAGCTGCGCCACACGGTTTCACCCGCCTTTTTTTATATATGCCCCGCTCCTATTAGTCGCAGCGTGATGTTAAATAGCCTAAAGCCTTCCCGGATTAATGCGCTATCCAATGCAAACAGAATTTTTCAAATCGGACTAATAGTTTCTGAGATTAGCGCGCACAAACAAACAAACAAACATACATACAAACAAACAAACAAACTCTTCAGCTTTATATATTAGTATAGATTTAAGCTAGCAATAGAAATGGTTTAGCAAAATGTTTGTGCCATGCTCTACAAGTGCTACCGCATAAGGATTTTGGAGCTTGGATTCCAGACGTTCACTGATTGCGGTTGTGATGCTGTACGGTATATACAATAATAAATTTAATTGTACTGAGCTCTAGAATAAATTGTGTAACGTTGTATAGACGACAGCACATCAAGCTGTCAAATTTCTTTATTAAATTGTCATCTTTGTCACTAAAGCGTTAAGGATCAATGTTGATTGGGAAAATTTGACAGCTTACGAAGAAACTGTTATGCGGCGAGAGATGTGCGAATCCCTACTATTCTGCACTACGCGATATAGAACAAAGACCGGGATGTGGTCTCCTCTCCGGCCCTGATTTCTAAAAACATTTAACTGACAATTCTCTGATTTCGATATTTTTTCTAAGAATGTTTTTCCAATGTTTTGCAAGTTGCCCGCAAGTTGAATTTTCTCATCCAACTCCTTCAATTCGTCGGTATAATGGTTTAAATAACTTGTTTTTATTTTTTCTATTATTAAATATGCGTTCGTTTTCATACTCTGATGCTTCTTCGTGAACAGTGTGGGTTATACGTACGTTTTCTCGACGGCAATTTAACTACTTTTTGTAAATGCTGTAATGTATCACTGTATTCTGTCCCAAACATAAAAAAGTCATACCAGAAATCCTATATTCTCACTTCGACTAAAACCGAGCTGGCGAGGTCAAATCGAAATCCATATTTATTTTGCGTCTTTAAAATTTCAATTTTCAGTCGGTTGGTCAGTCTGAATTGCCAGTTCATTGAATCGGCAGTGATGTGACAGCTTTGTTCGCAGATATCATTATAATCCGGAATAATTAATGGTCGGCTCATTTCCTGTCACGTGATAGCTAAATGAACTTGTTATGGAATAGTTCATCTGCTGAATTTCACAAATTCATTGTAGCTGTTATCCGGTATTAGTTTAGTTAAAACTAATAATTCATCAAAAATTAAGAATAAAGTGTATAAAGTAATTATTAATTAGTATTAAAGGATTCTGTAACGAGAAATTGGCTGAGAAAACAATAAATCCACGGTCGCATAACTCCAAAGTTTGGAAGTAATTACAAAAGCGCCCTGAGCTCGAACTGAGGGTTACATTCGAACGTCGAGAGCAAAATTAATAGAGCCCATCGTCCTTGAAACTTTACTACAACACAGCGTACAAAATAAACGTAAAGCCGTGGACCCACGAACGACTAAACAGATGGTGAACATGAACATCAACAACTTTCTTCGCACGTGTGTACAGATCTCTAATATAACGAACATCAAACCCTGTGTTCGTTAGTGGCACGCGCATGCGAACGAAGTAGTCGAAGTTTGTGTTCACCATGTTCTTGTTCACTCGTGTGCACACGGCCTTAGGAATTCACGGCAAAGGAAATATTCGCACAATAATCTGACAATAAAATGTATCTTTGTGAAATCTCTTCTTCACAAAGATATGTACATTTCTATGAAGATACATTTTTTCTTAGGTTCTTCATCTCTATGAGGAACCTTAAGTAAATCTGCCGGTTATGATAATAATGCTCAAAGCAGGTATTACTTGTCTTCAACTCAAGTGAACTTTATTGAAGTTCTTAAACTCCAAAATCAATACGTACGTGTTTGTTTTGTTGCAATTTAATTCAATACATACCCTCCCCCCTCCTCAAGTCGTTCTCCTCATTACTGAGAGTCATGATGTCCCTGTGGAAATATCCTTTTCTTCACAATAGTTTGCCATTTGTTACGATCCCTGGCTGCGAGTATAGCATCATGCAGGCCGGTGTCCAGAGAGGAACGAATTTTGGTCAGTCCACCTTATTAGACTGCGACCTCTGGAACGTCATCCATCCACCTTCCCAGTAACCATCAGATGTTCGAGGTTGTCTCCATCCTTTCTGGCAATATGGCCAAAATACTCCAAAATTCCTCGAAGGCAGATAGAAGAGAGTCTTATTGTGACACCCAGCTCTCCAGGGATAGATGCATTTGTGCGGAATGCTGTGCAAGGAATCTGAAGCATCTTCCTCCAGCGCCACATCTCGAAAGCGTCAATGCGGTCTCGATCGGCTTTCTTGATTGTTAATACATACACATGTCCTGAAAATGCAATAGTGGTCTGTATCTGATATCGATAACATCGTTGTAGGTACAGGGGACGCGCTCATTAGCAAGGTAAGTCGGTATTCCCTTAGTGAAACATAAAATAAGCTTGAAAATTTACTTTTATAAATATTTTCTTGTTACTCCTTGAAATACTTTGAATAGCAGACTTGTTCGAATATCGTTATTCTCAGAGAGCACTTATTTTCAGTACATAAACTTTAACGTTACCGTTGCAGGATGGAATTTAGTTTTCGCTTGTTAGGGACATTTGTTACCTTGTTATTCGAACAAATTTATTTGATTTAGTAAAACTAATAGTAAAGAATAGCAGTTGCCAGGAACTGCGACCACGTTGGTGATAAATAAATAATGTTACGTAGGAAATATATAAGTTACGAGGTTAATGTTTTGTTGGAAAACAAAAGCAAACAAATAAGTCCTGTTTCCTCACCTGAAGGATTTTCTTTCGGATTGAATTTTGGCAGTAACTTTATAATCTCTCATTCTTTATTGACTATTTAGACCTTAATGCGTGCGTTCCTCGGTGGTAGGCCATAACATCGGCTGCCGGCAGTGGTTACCACGCACCAGACAAAGTCTTCCGACATGATGCCTGGTGAAGCCATACGGAGGACGGGTTGTGTTGCGATGTGTGCCGGGTACGATGTGCCAAATGTTGTTGTGTTGAGAGTTAGATCGTTGGTCGCGTTATTGGGTTAACATTGCATCACCTCGCTTAATTGCCGTCTTCCTTAATATTCACTAAGGTTTTTTGATTGAATAGGTTCTTAATAAACTAGCGCAATTTACCATCAACGATTGCGTCACTGCCTACCATCAGGCAAGAATGCGGTCAAGCACTAGTTTATAATTTAAAAAAAAACAATAAATGAAGAAGTAGCATTACCAAACCTAATATACACAACACCCTTGATTCACTGTTAGAGAATGCCCAATGCATTAATTAAGCCCACTGTAATTGTACCTAAACTATCCTAGGCTGATAAAATTTTCGTTTTTCCTAATTGTGGTAATATTACAGTTAAATGCGGCTCTCCCTGCGGGAGAGGAAACACGCCCCAACCCCGCGTGTAACTGTAGGAATTCGTCACCAGACTTGGTTATCCTCCCACCGATATAAGAAATGAATTCCCATGAATTAATCCCCTGTTCCCGCTTTAGAAGTTAAGGGAACAAGGAGTGGACAGAAGGAAGTTAGTATGGGAATTCACAGTTAGGACACACAAGTATACAATTTATAATAATAGATATGATATGACGCTAAGAAGACGAGAGGAAAAGCAAAATTATATAATGTAATATACTAAGGACTATTATATAAATGCTGCACGCGGGCTGTCTCCGTCATCTGTAATAAACCTTATTATGTGGCGTGGTGGGGGATCGTTACGCTTGCACTTTATAAGTAATTTTAGATCACGTTACTTTATCTACTACGAATTATACCCACTTTAGTGAAGCTGGGAACCGTTATATTAACGTATGCTTCGTTGCACGTGTTCTGTTAGACCTAACGCATAGAACCTCTGAGGATACTATTACGATTCTAACAGAACACGCTCCCTAGACACTAAATAAGTGTCTTTCTCCACCCTAGAACAATTAACTGCTAAGTTCATTGTTGTCGAGGAAGACAAGTTCTAAGTTTAGGACTCGTAAATATATTATGTGATTGACACCCTTGACAAACCGTCCCAATTCTAAGGTATTACACAAGTTAGTACAAGCGTACCGTAGACTCAGTCTCTAGCAGAACTCATTGCGATTATTCCTGCTGCACACCGAGGTGGAATCTCGTCATCCTCACATCCCCTTAATCTGCCCCATTCGAAAGACGCATTGCATCTTGTAGTACTCGTGTTTCGATAAACAGTGACGATTCATAAATAGTCCTACAGAACGGACGGGTTGGATTTTATCGAAATACGTTCCCTAGTGTCTTTTGACACCTACTGATTCAGTTAGTGGTACTTAGTAATGCCTACCCCTTCTCCCGGGAATGTGTGCGCGTCAAATCTTCACGCAAGTGCTCTGTGGCAAGACCTTTTTGGAAGCGGACATTATCAATAACGTTTGGCTGGTAATCTGATTCTAGATAGGCGGTTTGCCTAGTTAGGTTTAAATGAGCTGCGTGTATTACGGTTCTGCCCTCCTGTTATAGTCAGTAGTCGTCAGGAGTCTAGAGTCCAGAGCATCAGAGCTCATGGTCAAGTTAGGCGGAGGGCTGTCTCCATACATACGATGTTTCCCTATAGCCAACCGAAGCTGATAAATATCCGCTAAGGTAAGGACCAGGATATGGACACATAAAACAAGACAGAACGGCTCCAATGATTGAATACAATCACATAAATGGTTTGTCTGGAGCCAGTCTGGAATAAATTATCTTTAGTAGCTTCTCTGCTGCACCACCCGTACTGAGTCCATACTATAAATGCATTTATAATGATAAATAGGGGCGCGTATCTGTCTGCTTAATTATAGGAACTATAGTAACTTTATCAGCCTAGGATAATTATTACAATAAACGACTCACCCAATCACGCCAACACTTACACTCAAATATTCTATATTATGTTATACTAATCTAATCTGGGCTTTAACCCAACTATGCTACCTATTTGTTACTTAAACCCCGCAACGCTAACACACTAATTAATTCGCGACAACATTGAATACATATATGTGACACTAATAAAGCTTATGGTTAGTTAAAATGGACACTTACCGAATGACTTCTCGACGGGAACTAGGTTCTCGATCACTTACAGTTTACGTCAGCACAGCGCGTACTTCCACTCCGGCCTCGGGCTCCGCTCCTGACCTCGCTTCTCCTCACGGAACCTTACACCCGCTGCCGACTGCCCCTGTTCGCGTCCTAAGACTCTCTGCCCTGCCCTCTTGCAGTTCAGGATCGACACTCAACCGTCGCTTTTCGCGGCCAGAAACCAACTACCTCGCTGCCGACCGCCGCTCCTCGTGTCCCAAAAACTACCTGCCACCCCCGTTCGTCCGTTGTTCTCTTCCCGCATCTTACAAAAAACCCCTATGTCGGAGCGCGTCCCTTTTTTTTGTTCGCACCGAAATCCGAGATCCACAAGGTTCGCAAAGAAAGAGATGTTATTACTAACATGTGCGGACGGCACCACGACCTTCCTAGAATTCTCTCAACTATCTTCAAAATGTTTTATTTTAAGGGCTAGGGGCTCGGAATGCCCATAAAATATGAACGAATAGCTTTCTAAGACGTTGTTTTTGCTCTTAATTACGGTCGGCTGACAGGCCATAAGATTAGAAATTAATGCATTCGTAAGTGGTTGCCATCGTATGACTTGTTATTTCTAAACTATTGATATAACGCATGTGGCCAACAGTCACATTCCCCCCTCTGAAAATCAGACGCGTGACGCAGTACAGCGTATGAGCTTTCACAATAGGATACCCTTATCTGATGCATTCATCTTATCAAATTCTAATTTGAATATTGTATGTATTATTGGCATTAATGTATTCAATCCTACAAGATTCCAACAGGATGCAAGGTATGATCTTACTATGTCGCAGAAGAATCTTCACCTAATACGCGTATCAATCGTTTTATAACATTCGAACTAATACTGTTCTACAAATACTCTTGGTATATTGGTTCAAATAACATTACCGCGCCTCATCTACGTCCAGAAACCTGTGCATGCTTATAATATTGTTTTACATACCAGGACCTCTTCAAGAGTATTTGTGTTATTGAGCCATGCTACCTACGGTGCTCGCTCGTTCTTAACTCAGCCTGTCGTAGTCACCGCTGGCAGAGGCCTCTCCTTATGCTCCTCATGTTGAGTCAGCTTGATTCAGCTGCCGGCAGACATATCCAGGAAGAGCTGAAATAGTTCGCACATGAACATATTAGACCCAATTCCAACTAGATGCCCCCCTCTGACTGCAAGAGGTAAGACCAGTTTTGAATTCTTAGAAGAGTCGGCAAGTTACAGTAATTAGACATCCTAACTACTGTGCAATCAGTTATCGTCTTACTAAAACACTGCTTTGCTAGCTGCTATACGCCCTTAACAATCTTTACGGATAACAAACCGTTGATAATGGCAGATAAGTTTCTAAGAGAAAGGCGCAATAAGGCGGAGCAGGACAGCACTTATTCGCAAGCTTTTTTTTTTTTTTTTTTTTTTTTTTTTTTTTTTTTTTTTTTTATATATTTTTTTTTTTTTTTTAAGTTGAGGCACCTCTACTATCATAATACCTTTCGATATGCATGGCGTTGTACGTCCCTACTATATCCCCATTCGTCGGATCCACTAACAGGTAGGCATTGGCATGAGGGATGCCTCCTACTCTAAAAGGGCCATCGTACAGCAAAGAGAACTTTTTTGATAGACTCTCAGCTGCATTAGATCTGTTATTCCTCCTTACCTTAACCAAGTCTCCTAATTGAAATGTTATTAACCTATGACTCTTATCATGTTGTTCGTTCCTTGCAGTGGCTGCCTTAATTAAATTTTTCCGAGCTTGTCTTCTTACATCATCAATGTTTAAGTTCGGGGTACCGCCCGCACCACCAACTAGTGCTTTGTCTATGTTCAGGGCGGGGCTCTCTCCCTTAAGAATCTCGAGCGGCGTGTACCCCGTGCTGGTATGCACAGTGTTATTATAGCAATTCTCAATATTTATTAGAATCCCGGCCCAGCTCTTATGTGACTTGTGACAATAGGCCCTAAATAACCGTCCTAATTCTTTATTAACACGTTCCGTAATATTTGGCCTGGGGTTTCTCACCGTCGTATGTGAGACCTTTATCCCCATTTGGTACAAAGTTTCGTTCCAGAGTCTTGATGTGAATTGCCTACCGTTATCCGTCACTAATTTAGCTATAGGAACTACACCCTTATATTTACGAACACACGACAACGCAGCTTTCGTGGTAGCCCTTTTTAGCGCAAAGAGATTTACATACTTGCTAAACGCATCCTGCAATACAAATATGTACTGCGCGCCAAATTTCCCTGGTGGCAAAGGCCCGTACCAGTCAGCCATGACAATCTCCCCGACATCTGTAGTCAAGACTGATTTACAAGCCCCTACAGTTGTCTCGGTTGCATGTTTTGTCTTCTGACATAAGTCACACTGTCGTAGCACTGCTTTAAGTGACCTGGCCAGTCCTCGAAAGTAAAAGCGGTCGCTAATCAGTCTTCTAATTCTTGCCTCGCCAAAATGTCCAGCTTCTTCGTGTATTAATTGAATCACGTCTGTTTGTAAAGCTTCTGGGATAACTACAACCTCCCTTCCAGAACAGTCACTTTTATAAACTAACCTATCATTGTTTAGTTTAAGGACCCCACCTCGTTGTTCGATCTCTCCACCGCAACTATCGTCTATGGTTTCAATGAGTTTATTACAATAGGGATCTTCCCTCTGCAGTCGCGCAATGCTCTCGAGCTTACTACGAATTGTTTTGACTTTACTGCTGGTAAACATCGCTATTTCAAGGCAAACCTTACGGAGTTCTTGTACCGCCTCTACCCCGTTAGCGTATCGTGACAATATATCCGGGACAATGTTACTACTTCCTTTTATGTGCTCTACCTCATAATTAAACTGTTGTATATACAGAATCCAACGTGTCACCCTAGCGCTATATAAATTCCAATTATTGATGAAAGATAAACTTTTATGGTCTGTTCTTATAACTACTTTTGATCCCCTTAAATACGTCTCAAACTTTTTTAAACTGTATATTACCGCCCAAAGCTCTTGCTCCGATACTGTCCATTGTTGCTCCGGACGTGTTAAACTCTTACTACAAAATCCTATTACTCGCTCGTTATCTTCATCATCTATCTGATAGAGGCATCCGGCCACCCCTACCCCACTGCTATCTGTCTGGAGGTAATATAGTTTGTTGAAATCCGGGTGAACTAAAACTACTGACTCTATAAAAGCTGCTTTAACTTCTTGAAATCGCCGATCGTCTTCTACTGTCCATTTCCAAGCCTTTCCCTTTTGGAGCATTTGACAAAATGGCACCGTCAGGTGACTATACTTAGCAACGAACCGTCTATAATAATTAATTAATCCTAGGAAGGCTCTCAATTGTTTTACTGTGCGTGGCGTTGGAAATTCTTTGATTGCTGCTATTTTGCTCGGGTCCATCCGTATCCCATTTGGGGAAACTATGTGACCTAGTAGCTTCACCTCACTCTTCATAAACTGGCATTTTTTTAGGCTGCACGTCATCTTGGCCTGCCCCAATAGGCCTAACACATGGTCAAGATGCTCCAAATGTTTTTCGAAGTCCCCATATTTAGTAAATACTACTAAGTCATCTAAATAATTCACGCAAAACTCCCTAACATCGGATCCTAAGATAACATCCATGGCACGAGAAAAACTACCTACTGACGTTTTTAAGCCCTGAGGCAGTACAGCATAGGTGTAACTTTTCCCCATGAAAGTAAACCCGGTATATTTAGTAGACTCAGGATGTAATGGAATTTGGAAGTAAGCATTATTGAGATCTATTAATGTCATAAATCTAACCCCATTGAATGATTGTAATATATCCGACACTAATGGTGGCGCTTCCACTTCACCTATCATCCTCTTATTTAACTCTCGAGCATCTAGGAGAATACGAATCGACCCATCCTTTTTCAAAGTACATGTCAATGGGCTGCTAAAAGGTGTACCCTCCCTCTTAATTATGCCTAGGCACTGTAATTCTTTTAACTTCTCCTCTACTTTTACTCTGTATGCGAATGGTATTGGATAAGACCGTTTCACGAACGGTTCCTCATCGCGCATCCTAATAGTATGTTGGTATTTGTCTGTCCGCCCTGGATACATCGAAAAGACTCGTTTGTTTTTTAAAAGAATTTGCTTAAGTCGTTCGAGTGGAAATTCTACTATTTTCTGTAAGTCTGTTATTACACTGGCAATGTTCTCTTCAGTTTCATAACTAATGTCTAACGCATTGGAATTCAAGGTAATACTTTTCCCCCTTTCAATATCAGTAGCATCATCTGTCTTTGCTCCCCTCGTCACCTTCAATTCAACATCGGCGTTACAGTGTTCACTTGTCATGGCTGTTTGTCCTGGGCATATTTCTACTTCCTTACCAGAACACTTGAATCGCAACGCACGACGGGGTCCGCAAACTATTGTCATGTCAAATTGGTCTAACCAGTCTATCCCTAAGATCAGTTCCCGAAGTAAATTCTTAATTATCAGGCATGGTGTCTCTATTTTGGTGCTCTCTATGACTAATGGCACTAAGGCTGCCATGTCTACCCTACTGCTCTTTGACCTGGTCGCCCCTTGGATTTGAATAGGTGAAACGGGCATAGTGGGTATTGGTATACCCCTACTCTTGATTCCTAAATAGGTCGCCTCGGATATGCAGGTTACTTGGCTCCCCGTGTCAACCAAGCATTTCAATGGGTAAGTCTGTACTGTAGCTGATATTTCTATCAATCTCGAACCCGTGCCCACGACATCTGCCTCGTTTGTTCCTGCATCTTCAAAAACGGTCAAGATGTGGTCTGTATTTTCGTTAATCGTTTCGTCTATCATCTTTGGTACTCGATTTAGGTTCGCAACAACTAGGTCACTGATTTTGTTGTAGTGAGACCTAGGTGTTTTATACATGTCTATAGGATGGAGTCGTCCATTCCCTAACCTGCCTAATCCTGCCCCAGGCGTCCATTTATATTTACTCATATACTTATACGCTATTTCTGTAGCGGTGCTACTTTGCAATTCAGTTCCACTATCTACAGCTGTTGACCAATTGGAACTTTCTTGGTCAACAACATTTAGTTTTCCGTCTTATCGGAATTGCTACAGGATGCCGCCTGGTTACCTTCTTGGCTACCCGCGCTTGCCCGTACAAACTCTATATTATTCGCTTGACGCTTTTGATAATTTTGACCCGTAAACCTCCTATCATTTCTTACAAAATGGGGTTTGTGCGGAGTACGTGAGTTATCCCTGTTGTTCACGCTACCTGTTTGCAACGGCAGTCTCTTCACATTTTTCTCTATGTTTCTCAAGAATTCGATCCCGACTCGGAAAGTACTTGTGGTACGGTTAGCAAACCAAGCTATTTGCACAGCCTGAGGGTAGTGTCGCATTATATATCCAACGATTTCGGATTCGTCTAGTGGAAGGTGTAGGTCCCTAACCAAGTCTACTAGTTCCGCGAAATATTCCTCCATAGTGATTCCACTATTCGGGTTCCACGCCGAATCCAGTAATCGATTCTTTGCTATCTCTCTCTCCCTACTACCCCAAAATACATCAATTAGGTCCTTCCTAAAATCCTCGAACGTATTCCAACTATCACTATACAATTCCATAATCCTCTGTGCGGACCCTGACAGGCTACCTATCGCAATATCCAAAGCCCTATCTTCCCCATTAATGCTCTTTATGTAGCGCTGCAGTTCCTTAAGAAACTTGTTAACGTTAGATTCGCCCCCGCTAAACTTCGGTCGCTCAGGCGCCGTTCCTAAAAGGTATACACCCATTGTGCTATTTTTAACGTTTCCGGTTCGGGAAGAGGAACCTACACTTGTGCCGATTGTAGGCGGTTCAATGTCTAAGTTCACCGCATCAGTACTAGTTGTATCTCCTGCATCGGTTTTATTAGCTGGCACTAGTTTTTCGACTCTGTCCAACCGATTGGCGATACTATCAAGTTTCTTAGAAATCTTTGACAGTAACCCTACTTCATTATCAGGCGCCGCATTACTCGTACGTTGGTTCTTATCGAGAGGAACCACTTCAATATCATCGTTATTACGTCTGCCACGTTTAGATTTTCTACCCTGACGTTCCATGTCTCGAACGAAATTGGAAAAGAAAAACCTTACCCCGTGAACTTGCAGGTGGTTTACCAGAGCCTTCTGGTCCAGCGCTTTCGCCGGACGTCTCAACCTCCACGACGCTGGGGACAGCTCAGGAATATTTCACTGAAGCCGGAACACAGCTTCGCGTAGGCCCGGTGGGTCGTTATACAGTCGCTGTATATATTCCTGGAATTTTGCATGAACAGACGATTAGACACGATTTTCTGTTTTTTTTTTTTTCCGTACTCTATCTGACTTGTTCGCCGATCCGCAACCCTCGATGTCGCAGCCACCACGGCAATAGAAGAAGATCTGGAACGCTTGACTGAAGGTAGGAACAGCAGCGAACGCCTCTCGCCCCGCGTAGCTCAACTCTCCCTGTGCTCGGTGTGTCGTTTGGTCGCTGGATGTGCTCCTGGAATGTTCCGCGGAAGTCGATTACATAGACATAGGCTCTACTTTTCTCTCCTTCCGGCACACGACACCTAATGTGGTATATGGTCCCAATTATATATGTAATTAATGTAGATAAATCACGCCATGTCACAGAATTTTTTTTTTTTTTTTTTTTTTGTTACCAATGTTTTTGTGGAGAATCCTAAAATTATGCTGGGCAATAAACCCATCGCCAACGTATACAATAGTTTTAGCTCTTTTGTCTACGTTGTGTTTTTATTTCGTAGCAACCCTTACTTTGTTCTTTCTCGTTGCACTGAACGTCTTTGTAGGGGACCATAGAATTATGTTAGGTAGGTAATAAACCCATCGTTCCTGACAAAACAATAGTTTTGGCTCTTTTGTGTACGTTGTGTCTTTATTTCGTAGTAACCCTTACACTGTTCTTTCTCGTTGCACTGATTTGAATCAGTGCATTTAATGACGAGAATCCTGGTCGCGGCACCACATGTAATTGTACCTAAACTATCCTAGGCTGATAAAATTTTCGTTTTTCCTAATTGTGGTAATATTACAGTTAAATGCGGCTCTCCCTGCGGGAGAGGAAACACGCCCCAACCCCGCGTGTAACTGTAGGAATTCGTCACCAGACTTGGTTATCCTCCCACCGATATAAGAAATGAATTCCCATGAATTAATCCCCTTGTTCCCGCTTTAGAAGTTAAGGGAACAAGGAGTGGACAGAAGGAAGTTAGTATGGGAATTCACAGTTAGGACACACAAGTATACAATTTATAATAATAGATATGATATGACGCTAAGAAGACGAGAGGAAAAGCAAAATTATATAATGTAATATACTAAGGACTATTATATAAATGCTGCACGCGGGCTGTCTCCGTCATCTGTAATAAACCTTATTATGTGGCGTGGTGGGGATCGTTACGCTTGCACTTTATAAGTAATTTTAGATCACGTTACTTTATCTACTACGAATTATACCCACTTTAGTGAAGCCGGGAACCGTTATATTAACGTATGCTTCGTTGCACGTGTTCTGTTAGACCTAACGCATAGAACCTCTGAGGATACTATTACGATTCTAACAGAACACGCTCCCTAGACACTAAATAAATGTCTCCTTCCACCCTAGGACAGGGGAACTGCGAAGCTCCCTGTTGTCGAGGGAGACAAGTTCTGAGTTTATGACTTGTAAATATATTTTGTGATTGACACCCTTGACAAACCGTCCCAATTCTAAGGTATTACACAAGTTAGTACAGGCGTACCGTAGACTCAGTCTCTAGCAGAACTCATTGCGATTATTCCTGCTGCACACCGAGGTGGAATCTCGTCATCCTCACATCCCCTTAATCTGCCCCATTCGAAAGACGCATTGCATCTTGTAGTACTCGTGTTTCGATAAACAGTGACGATTCATAAATAGTCCTACAGAACGGACGGGTTGGATTTTATCGAAATACGTTCCCTAGTGTCTTTTGACACCTACTGATTCAGTTAGTGGTACTTAGTAATGCCTACCCCTTCTCCCGGGAATGTGTGCGCGTCAAATCTTCACGCAAGTGCTCTGTGGCAAGACCTTTTTGGAAGCGGACATTATCAATAACGTTTGGCTGGTAATCTGATTCTAGATAGGCGGTTTGCCTAGTTAGGTTTAAATGAGCTGCGTGTATTACGGTTCTGCCCTCCTGTTATAGTCAGTAGTCGTCAGGAGTCTAGAGTCCAGAGCATCAGAGCTCATGGTCAAGTTAGGCGGAGGGCTGTCTCCATACATACGATGTTTCCCTATAGCCAACCGAAGCTGATAAATATCCGCTAAGGTAAGGACCAGGATATGGACACATAAAACAAGACAGAACGGCTCCAATGATTGAATACAATCACATAAATGGTTTGTCTGGAGCCAGTCTGGAATAAATTATCTTTAGTAGCTTCTCTGCTGCACCACCCGTACTGAGTCCATACTATAAATGCATTTATAATGATAAATAGGGGCGCGTATCTGTCTGCTTAATTATAGGAACTATAGTAACTTTATCAGCCTAGGATAATTATTACAATAAACGACTCACCCAATCACGCCAACACTTACACTCAAATATTCTATATTATGTTATACTAATCTAATCTGGGCTTTAACCCAACTATGCTACCTATTTGTTACTTAAACCCCGCAACGCTAACACACTAATTAATTCGCGACAACATTGAATACATATATGTGACACTAATAAAGCTTATGGTTAGTTAAAATGGACACTTACCGAATGACTTCTCGACGGGAACTAGGTTCTCGATCACTTACAGTTTACGTCAGCACAGCGCGTACTTCCACTCCGGCCTCGGGCTCCGCTCCTGACCTCGCTTCTCCTCACGGAACCTTACACCCGCTGCCGACTGCCCCTGTTCGCGTCCTAAGACTCTCTGCCCTGCCCTCTTGCAGTTCAGGATCGACACTCAACCGTCGCTTTTCGCGGCCAGAAACCAACTACCTCGCTGCCGACCGCCGCTCCTCGTGTCCCAAAAACTACCTGCCACCCCCGTTCGTCCGTTGTTCTCTTCCCGCATCTTACAAAAAACCCCTATGTCGGAGCGCGTCCCTTTTTTTTGTTCGCACCGAAATCCGAGATCCACAAGGTTCGCAAAGAAAGAGATGTTATTACTAACATGTGCGGACGGCACCACGACCTTCCTAGAATTCTCTCAACTATCTTCAAAATGTTTTATTTTAAGGGCTAGGGGCTCGGAATGCCCATAAAATATGAACGAATAGCTTTCTAAGACGTTGTTTTTGCTCTTAATTACGGTCGGCTGACAGGCCATAAGATTAGAAATTAATGCATTCGTAAGTGGTTGCCATCGTATGACTTGTTATTTCTAAACTATTGATATAACGCATGTGGCCAACAGTCACACCACCTTTGTACGAAAAGATAAAAGTAAATAATCGTTCTGAACCGTTGACAACAATAATTCATTTTATGTAAAATACAGAATCTGTAAGACAAGTTGACATCGTAAGCCGGATGTTATTTTACTTGAAATGCGATCGAACCGAGAAACCCGAGAGGGGAAAAGGCAAGGCTAATTGGAGGGCTGCGTCGGCCATCAGTCGGCGAGCGGGAAATTGACGGGAGCTAATGGTGTGAAATAATGTTGTCTCCTCTCAAGACACCGGCGTTTTATAGATTAGACCATGGAATCGGCGATTACTACACAATATCTCCTCTAAGTAAGCTTATTTAGGCATGTAGATTTTTAACAGAATTCAAAAAAAGAACAGGTTCTCAATTAGACTGTATTTTTTTATGTTTATTAGGCAGTATTTTCAAATGGCAATGTCTACATTACTTTTTTTTTTGCTTTTGTGAAAATATTATTGTTAAAATGCATATTGACCAGGATTTCGGTCCAAATTCAGAAACATCTCGTGTCGTAAGTAGCGTAATACGGTAGAGTGTTTTTCTTGTCTGTGGCAATATAAGAAAAATCGGAAACACATTCGACGGAATCGAAAAAAGTCATTTGGTTTAAATTTTATAAAATACCACGAGAAATAAGACGTTACGAGCCCACTCAGGATGAACACAGTTAACACTCTGTTTTTCGCTTGAATCAGCAAAAAGTCTAATTGCTTTTTTGATATATCTGGCCCAAAACAAACTTGTTTCAAATTTTATTCTGAGAATTCATGAAGTCCCGTGATATCCCGGGACTTTGATCGTGGGTTGATTCGTGTCCTGGGGCCGCCTGAACCCTAATATTAATTATTTCTGAAAATCTTATTTTAAATCGTCCTTATTTTCAGCGTACCAGGATCTCTGCTATTCTGAAAACGGTGTTATCGCTGTAGTTAAAGCTTTATTAAATGCTTTAACTATTTTTGGCGAGATATCCGCCCTGTCATTTGCGTTTTCGTGCCGGTAACAAACTAATATATCAGAATATAAATCGAGCTGTGCACACATTTATATTCAAAATTTGTGTTAGCCAGGACCCGTATCAATGAAAATTAAAAATTTACAATTGTTTCAGAGTGAAAAAGAGATGGCAATATATGTATCATCATCAAAGTTTAAAAGTTAAAAGAAGATGATTCATATATATGACGGGGTAAACCGTCAGGAAGGCGAGGCCGAAGTCCCGTATAGTTGAGTTGTCTTCTCATCCGCATGAGAATCCATCGTGGGGGGTAATTCGAGAAAACGTTGAACAATAACTATAGTGTGATGTTCGATTCTTATTACTTTTACTGTACAGACAGATCACTTAACACTAAAATTAAGGGATTACAATGATAATCTCAGATTAAAACAGATAAGAGCCACTGAGTTTGAGTATGACCAACCCACTCGATCGAAGCTTCAGCAAAGAATATGCCCGCGCTAACGGTCGTTCGCTATGTCAAATGCAACTCCAGTCGGGGTTACCATACGCTCCATGGTGTTACCCGCTCTTAATAAAAATCTTCAAAAAATTGTAGAGTAATTTACGGTCAATTGATACTGATACGATAATATAGATCACAATATTAAAAATTAACCAGTCACGCGCCGTCATATACATTATTGTCAAACTGTGAAAAAAATTCCAGATCACCTTTACTTTTTGCAGAATAAAGCTCTACTTCTGCAATAAATTCCCAAAGGTTATTTATAGTACCAAGTGTTAGGAACGAAACCTACTTGATTACGCCCCGCACATTTTTTTATTACTTCAAAGCAAGAAGGTATCATATTCAAAATGTAAACCGTAATTTAAAATGCGTCACTCGTCGTGATGTGATTTTCATCTCACAAAGCTCACAATTCATGGTACTGGCACCTCACACTCTACATGGCAGCGCGCCGGATCGTTACCTACGGATTTTTATGCGATTCCCATTTCAACGAATTGTGTACTTGCTCTGTATAATAGTGATCGATATTCGCTCGTGCCAATTTAAAAGGAGTACTCGCTAATCGGAAAAGAGGAATTCAGGTAAGAAATCTAGTTAAATTTTACAAAATGTTTTTTACTAGCTGCCACGCTACTTTGTGCGCGTTTTTTTATATGCTCCGCTCCTATTGATCGCAGCGTTATTTATATAACCTAAAGCCTTCCTGGATCAATAGACTATCCAACGCAAAAATATTTTTTCAAATCGGACCAGTGGTTCCTAAGATTAGCGCGTTCAAACAAACAAACAAACTCTTCAGCTTTATATATATTTTTTACTAGCTGTGCCACTTGCTTTCACCCGCGTAGGTTTCGTTATGCTCCGCTCCTATTGGTCGCAGCGTAATGTTATATAGCCTAAAACCTTCCTGGATTAAGGGGCTATCCAACGCAAAAATAATTTTTCAAATCGGACCAGTGGTTCCTGCGATTAGCGCGTTCAAACAAACAAACTCTTCAGCTTTATATATATTTTTTATAAACAATCCGTAGCAGTCCACAGCTGGGCATGGATTTTGCTGCAACTCTCATCTTATGCTGCTTCTAGCAGCTCTGCGAAGATCCCCAAAATCCTATACTCTGCTTAGGTAAGTACCCACCTGTAAAGTAGGGAGAATGAGGACACTTTGTTAATTATAATACAATAAACTGAGTGCTTTCGGGCGGCAAACGATATTATTTCAACGTTAAAATCCCCTTCAACGTTTTGTCATCCTTGCATCCCTATTCACCCCGTTTGACGATATCTCTTTTTATTCAAATAAAGTGTCTTTATATTTCACATCACTACATATTATAAAACGAAGTCACTTCTGTTTCCCTATGTCCCTTTGAATGATTAAATCTTTAAAACTTTGCAACGGATTTTGATGCGATTTTTTTTAATAAATAGAGTGATTAAAGAGGCATGTTTATAAGTACAATAACATTCATTAAATTGCGAAGAAATACTTTTACTTTTGGGGTTTCTAATGTGATGTCGTAAATAATTATTTTTTTTCCACGTTTGTAGTGAAACACTGCCTGCCCTCTACGAGATTTATCAAAATATTGTACACATTGAAAAGGTCTACAAAAAAGTCCGTGATGGTATATGTCTATCTCTTATAGATATCCCACAATAATATTTTTTGTCATTTATTTTTTACGACAAATATTGGCTAATTTTCGAAGCGATTTTAACCAATACAGTATTAAGCCTTATCCAGTTTAATACCTTAAATAAATAGTTGATTTAATATAGATCTACAGTATGTTAACTAACAGAGGGCGTTCCCGTTACCCCGAAATAGTATAGCATACATACATGCTAAAAAAAATATTTCCATTCGAAAACAAAATGTTTTTAAAATTTTTCCAATAAGAAAATATTCAATAAAAATTTTAAATTGACATGTAAAAGAAACACACTGTACACGCGAACTTGAAAGACGGCAAGGTCGCAATTTGTTTATGATACTATGCTACTATTTTGATTTAAAACAGGAGGTTTCAAATTTATTTCCAATTAGATTTTTTTTTATTCGGATTTTTTTATGCTTATTTTTCTATGCTGATATTTTTATTTTAATCTATTAATGATATATATTAACGAGTTTAAGGGAACGCCCTCTGTTATTTAACATACTGTATATTGCCCATTACAGTATGTGATTTAAATGAATATTTTCGAAGATATTACAGATTTAAAAATTGCGGGCAGGAGCGGCCAGCCGGGGCGGCAGGAGCGGCGGCGGGCCGCTATGTTTTTTATATGTTCATGGTTTTTCTGTAGTATATTTAGTATCAGCATTGCACCCATGCGACGTGGTCGCTAGTACATATGTAAAGTCTAAATTCCGAAAGTGATAGGTATAACATAATTGACTCTGGACTTCAAATCTGTTGTATTGACATTTGCAGGAGTTTCGATAACTTTTTTTCTCCAACACCCCGCATGAGTGCAGCGACTGAAAAAGCTTTTAACCTTTTCCACCTTTAGCCCTCGCCAACATGATAGATTAAAAAATGTGGGAGCGAAAGTAGGTCAATGCTGGCAATCATTGTAAAGGCGCCGAGGGTGTTAATCTGCTCATTACACCTGAGAGCTTGCCTCTACAAGTTTTATGAGAAAATGGTTTTTAAATCTACATATGTACATATGTGTTTCTACTATTCATTCATTCTTCTGCCACTATTAAAATTTATTTGGTGTCTGCGCAACAAGTATTTAGCTTAATAGTGTTTCTCTACTATACATATTTGCATTTTATTCTTCATTCAAAAACCACTAACAGCTTGCCTTATTTATAAAAACCGACAAGTGACAATTCGTAATTTTACTTTAGTTTTTTTTTTTTGTTGGTTTTAGTGCTGGACAGAATATAACCGAAACTATAGGCACTTCATAATGATAAAAAGACAACATTTAGATTGGTAATGATAAAAGATTATAGAACGTTTTGGAGCGTTTATAAATACTTTTTATCCAAAATTTTTATAGGCTTATTATCTCCGCGTTCAATATAATAATGCGTTTAGGGTTAATGGTGGGGCTGCCTCGCTTCTGTAGCGCATCGGGGATGTTTGCTGACGCACACGTAGATTGCTTTTATGCGACCATGCGAAAGAGGTGTATGATTGCTGGGCGTCTGGATTGCTCATACGTCAATCATTGTTGTGCCGTATCTCATGGGGTGAAGCAGCGGTGACTCGTGTGAGTTGTTTGTATATTGTAGTGTAAATTAAATTGTAAAATATTACTAACATAGTTTTAAGTATTACTAACTTTATTGAGTCATTATTGGTTACTTGAATGAAGAATTTATTGTTATTAGTATTAAACCTTCTATAAGCTTTTAGCTCCATTTATCACAGCGTAATATATTATGCATAGTATGTCCATGTAGGTACATGTTTTACCCTTGACCGTACTTCGGCAAAGGATACTGAAGGAAGCGCAGGGCCGGAATAAAGTTATTTTAGTCTGAATCGATGAGCACTGAGTAGGCACATCGAACCCTTTAAGATCTACCTGAACGTATAGAGACTCATATTGAGAATTTATAGAGGTATTTCGAAGTTACAAACTTGAATATCTACTGACAGTGATCCTAAAGAGATATCTATAATTCAGACCTAGCCGTTAGTAGCGATTTCTACTACCTTTTAGATTATCCATACTAATATTATATTATAAATGCGAAAGTAACTCTGTCTGTCTGTCTGTCTGTCGGTCTGTCTATCTGTTACGCTTTCCCGCTTAAACCTCTCAACCGATTTTGATGAAATTTGGCACAGACAATCTTTAGACCCTGAGAAAGAACATAGGCTACCTTTTATCCCGGAAAAATTTGATGTTCCCGAGGGAAATCTAAAAAGCGCGATATAACCGAACTCCACGCGGGCGAAGCCGCGGGCGGAAAGCTAGTAACCTATAAGGTTATCCATACTGCGAAAGTAACTCTGTCTGTCTGTTACGCTTTCCCGCTTGAACCTCTCAACCGATTTTGATGAAGTTTGGCACAGACAATCTTTAGACCCTGGGAAAGGACATAGACTACCTTTTATTGAAAAAAAAATTATATTCCCGAGGGAAATCTAAAAAGCGCGATATAACCGAATACCACGCGGGCGAAGCCGCGGGCGGAAAGCTAGTAGAGTATTAAAAA